>JAJTUV010001170.1:180000-408396 GCA_021653895.1 Mastomys natalensis | reverse complement strand
AAATCTAAAGTGTTTAACCCCCTTTCCTTTGTTTGGAGATATTGGCTGTCATGGAGCTGAGGTCTAGTGGTGATTAAGAGAGCCCAGATCATTGAGTGAAGTCTTTTGGGAGTGTTCAACAGTGTCAACACAAGAAGCGTGGCCGAAAATGAATTGCGGCAGAAAACTTAGTAGTGTAAGATTTAAACCAAGTGGTTCTGGGTTTAAAAGCTTGAGGGGTCCTAAAGAGCAGTTGAGGTTGGCACTGTGTGGCAGGGTAGGTGTCCTGAAGAGGCCCAAGAGAGGTATCAGTGACGTACAGGCCCAGTTGGCAGCAGAGACCCAGCACTTTGGAGAGGGCGTCCCATGGAATGAACCAATAACAGTACCAACAGTGGGTGGAGCCAAGTTGTGTGTTCTGCAGAGGCCAGGCTGGAGAAATGGCACAAGCTCTTTGAAGGAACCCAGAAGATAGTAAGTGGATTCCAGACATTGGATATTGCATTATTACACTGTTGGAGTTTGGTTTTGCTTTGATTGATTATTATTGTGCCTTGGTCTTCCTCTTGAAGAAAATATTTAAAAGAGACTAAACTTTTATGTGTTTGAATTTATAAAGACTATGGGGCTTTTAAAGTTTTAACTAGGACAATTCCCAGCATAAAGGAATAACAGATTGAGGTAATAAACATGACTATTATTGTGATTTGGTTGCTTAATATTATATACGTCACACTTTACATCAAACATACAATTATGTGTTAATTTTTAAACAATGGTGCATACAAATATGGGGATGCAACATTTTGAAAATATCTCTTAAATTCTAAGAGACTGGAACTTTTGCTGGACCTCCCAGCCAGTGTTAACAATGCATTTAAGATCTTTATATACTCAGTTTGCTTGTTTAGCTTGCCTTCAGGAGAATAATGTAATAACCAACCTTACTTGCCCTGATTTCCCATCTGACCAACTTTTACAACCTAAGCTAATGTATAGCTGTAATCTTTTTAAAAATTGGATATTTTATTTATTTATAATATAGATGTCATCCCCTTTCCCCATTTCCCCTCCCTAGAACCCCCTGTTCTATACCCTTTCTTCCTTTATGCTTTTATGCCATTTTGATTACATGCATGTATTAAGGTCAGTTCTAGGTTGAGGGTCTAGCAATATAATAGATTCAAATAGTCAAGAAACAAGCAACACAAATAGTCAAAGAAAAAGCAAGGCATTAAACCCAATTACTCAAACACTCCCATGATCACTGTTTCTAAAGGCCTATCAGGATGACCAAAGTATCTGAGCCTACTTCCCTGTCCTAACCCAAGGTTATTTCCTTGTTCTAGCCTAAAATTTAGCTTCCTGTCTGAAATTACTTCTTTGTTCTAGCCTAATATTTAGATTCCTGCCTTAGATTACTTCTTTGTTGTAGCCTAAGATTTAGATTCCTACCTGAAATTACTTCTTTGTTCTAGTCTGATATCAGATTCCTGCTTGAAGCCTACTTCCTTGTCCTTGGCCAATGTCATATTCCTGCCAAGCAGCCTATTTCCTTGACCTTGGCCCATGTCAGCTTCTTGCCAAGCAGTGCTCTCCACCTCTCCCCTTTTTTTTATTTCGTTAACAAGACTGAGCCTGTCTTTCTGACAAGAATGCCTTCTTACCTGTCATGGAATATGCATTATGAAAAGCAGTGCAGTTCTGTTTTAGTTGGTAAGGCTCTGTGCAGAATCTTACCCGTCCTTGGCTTGCCAGCCTCTAATTTAATAACTCTGTCTGGGGTCAATTTTCAGGTTCAGACATGTATTTTGGCTGCCAACATGTTGATGTTGTTAAAGATAAGTGTAGCTGTAATCTTAAATTACATACTTATCCATGCCCCTGACCCAAGGGTAATACATAGATGTTTACTGGTATATTATAATTCAATTTTGCTGAATGACAGCAAAAATAGATATTGAAAGTAATCTGATAAAATGAGTATCCACCATAGATACACATAGATACACCATAGAACACAATGTATGGTACTGCTTGACCAACAATTATGTTTGTAACACTGTTGTTATCTGGGTCAGTGACTTAATACCTTGCAAAACTCGTTAAGGATTTCTATAAAGTATTCCCCATTCCTTTCTGTGATGTTCAACAAAAGAGAGAGCAAATGCTTTGTTAGGGGACAGACATGGACAGATATTTCACACAGTTGCAGACATACACAATCTCAGACACAGGAACAGTTTTCCTAAAACAGCCTTGGGCAGGCACAGACTCACTGTGTACAACAGATAGACAGAAGGACAGAAGGGGGAAGTAAGAATTCATATCTGGGCTTGATCTTGATTAAATGACACAAATGAGGAGGGGTACTTAGGTTTCTTTCTTTAATGTGAAAGCAATGCATTACTGGTGATTTTGAGTTAGATTTTGGTGTCCTGTGTGAGGTACCCTTAATGTGTTTAATGGGCAGGTACACACTTGAACATGTGCACATACATAGACAACACCCTTCCCTGTGTGCATCTTATCCTTTCGAGCCCTTGCTCACCTGCTCACAACAACCCCTCAGTTTCTTGACTCACCAGTCTTCAGAGTTCGAGTCTAATGTCATTCTCTCCAGTTTCCACCCTCTTTAGATTCTCCCATCTCCCTGAGTGCATTAGAGATAATCGTCTTTTCTGCCACTCTGGTTTCGCCATTCCTTGGGACAGGCTCCTGGCTTGCTGGTACCTTCAGTGCACAACACTGAGCTGGCACATGGGAGGGTAAAAGGATTACCTTCTGTCACCCATCAGCACCAGCTGCCGAGGCTGCAGGTGTTATGTTTGTCAGATATATGTCCTGTTCCAGGCACTGGGCTTTTATTGTGGAGGGTAGTGCCTAGTTCTTACTCTCAAAGAAGTATAGAGTGATAAAAGAAACAAAGGGAAAGCTGGCTCAAACTCAAAGCCAGTTGGCAATGGGTGTGTCATAGGAGAGCTGAGGAGAAGGGTCAGTGCAACCGGGACATCTTGTGAAGTAAATGCACCCACCTCTGACTTGATTAAGGAGTGCTCACCCTGCTTTTAAAACAGCTAGCAGATGAGGCAAATGTGATGGAATCATCTAAGCTTAATGTAGCCTCAAACAAAGCTCCTTCCACTGCCTGTCCCTCATCACCTTCAATTTCCATCATGGGCAGTTCCATTAGAAAATGACATTATTTACCACCAGATAGTTAAGATAGGCCTGTGTGTTACCGAAATGAGCTCATTGGACCTCAGATTCCCCAGACAGCTAACCCCAGGTCATGTCTCTGCCACTTCCCTTACTCTACAACCCTGACCACTGAGGGCCTTGAGTTCTTCTTCCTCAAAGTCTCTTACATCTGCTCTCTCTCCCAACTCCCACATCGCTGTTTCAGTTCAGGCAGTGCGGTCCTCAGCTCTGTTTTCTTCCACTTCAGTCTCTCTCCACTCTCATCACCACCAGCTGCTTTATCTGCCGAGAACAGCTATTTCTCTACCTAAAAATCATTAGTGGTTTGCTCCTTTTAAAGCTTGTCTTGGCCTCCAGAGCATTGGGATTATAGAGGGCATCATTACATTTTTGATACTAGGTCTCCATTGTTTCCTACCCTTAGATATCAGAGAAGCTCTTTTATTTGTGAAATGTTTAGGCCTGGAGGAATTAGACATCTGTCAATCCTATGTCTTCTTCCATTAGTCCTCGGGCCTCTGGATTCAGATTGAATGGCATGGCCAATTTTCATGGATCTCAAAGTAGCACATGGAAGATTGTGGGATTTCTTGGAATCCACAATCACACAAGTCAAATCCAATAAAAATATCTTTGTGTGTATGTATTGATCATATTTCTCCCAGATTCTTGACCATTGTCTATACAAATATGCTGATATTGCAAGAAGTTAAATGATTGTTAATTAACTAGGCTAAAGGTAGCCAGGTATGGTTGTTCCCTTGAGAGGCCAAGACAAAAGCATTACTAGATCTTCAAGGTCATCTAGAACTACATAGAAAGTACCAGGGAAGCCAGGGCTACATAGCAAGACCCAAACCAGAGAGAGAAATGGGGAGAGGTCTTCTGATGTTACCTGGCTCTATATCCACCACTTTATTCACCTTTTCAGAAGGAGATAAACTGAAATGAATGAAATTAGATATTTTTCATTTATTCATGGAATAGCTCTCAGAATGAAACTGTATTTTCATACCCAAAGGTAATGTGCAAACACATTTACCCGTCAAAAATTATTTTCAGTTAGCTATATTAATTAATGACACATAACACCAAGAGAGATGTGAATGCCCCCATCTTTCAAATTAATCAACACAACCCCCTTTCTGCTGGCTTAGAGATAGAAAGATTTGCATAATATCCTGGGTACCATGGCTGATAAACATCCTCTTCTTTAGTTAACTCTTAATGGAGAAGTCATGTAAAAGCCTGTAAATGACCACATGAATTATGTATAAAGGACTCAGCTCAAGCCATGCATATAAAATGGACATTAAGACACAAGCCTGACTTTATTATTCTTTTATAAACAGTTCCACACAGGGCTTACTAGCACAGCCATAGCCATTTTCTGGCACAAAAATACAGTTTGAATGACTGGCTCGAACCAATTTACAAAATGGAGACAACTAACGAAGAAAATACAGCTTATACACGCAGTTGGCATCTGGCTAATAATTCTGCTAATGCCCCTTAAAATTCTGTATATCTCTCATAATGTTCTGTACATTCTGTGACTTGTGAAACAGGATCCCTTCTTTGTCCATTTAGCCAAGGAAAACCAATTTTAGATTGGCGAGTAATTTGTTGAGGCATTCAGAGGGACCCGGGGGGATCCATAACCGCATTAGTTAAGGAGTCCGGAGAAACAGCACCAGCAGGAGGTAGTTGGGAGTGTGATGAACATCACATCTGAGAGCCAGTGATGCTGATATGGCTCAGCACTGAGCGGATAGCAGAAGATAGATGTCCCAGGTTAGACAGAAGAAATTCCTCCTTTCTCTGTCTTTTGTTCAGGTGCTCAAAGAATTGGATGACACCAACCTACAATGGCAAGAGTGGGCTTCTTTTTACATAATCTGCTGATGCAATAGTAACCTCTTTCAGAAACAATCTCATACACACACTCATAAACAATATTCCACCAACTGACTGTGCAACAATGATATTAATCTTTTATTGTATGTCATTGATTCTGCATGTGTGTGCATGTGTGTGCGAACATGCGTGTGTTTGTGCATGTATTTGTGTGTGTGTACAGTAACAAACATGACTGTGCATTCGTCACAGCACACATATGGAGGTCAAGGGACAACTTGTGTGAATCAATTTTCCATCATTCAAGAACCAGGTATAGAACTGAGATAATCAGGCTGTGTAATCTTGCTGACCCTGTGATATTAATCTTGATTGCTAAGCTGATGGGAATCAGTTTAAAATCACCAAGACAAACTGTGTGTATGTCTTTGAGGGCAAGAAAGATTCAATGGAAGAGAGAAAACCTACCCTAAAGGAGGGTAGCTCAGTCCCCAGGGAAGCAGGCCGAGTATCAGGGTTCACCACGCTCTGCTTCCTGACTGTAGGTGCACCAAGTCCAGACTCTTAAAACCTCCTGCTGCCGAGATTTTCCCACCATGATTCACCTCAGACTGTGAGCCAAAATAACCCTCCTCTCCCTATAGGCTTTTGTCAGGGTATTTTTTTCTTTTGTAATCACAGAAACAGAAAGAGTTAGATATAGTACTTCTGTTGGTACCTATATAGTATCCATGTCTACTTAGGGCCCTTTTTTATCTCTTTGTTTGGTCTAGAGTGATCTTATCACCCCAACTTGACTCTGTATGCCTCCTGTCATTTAAAAAACCTGTTTCATTTCCCCTCTCTCTCTCTCTCTCTCTCTCTCTCTCTCTCTCTCTCTCTCTTTCTTTTCTTTTTTTTTAAGACTTTATAGTTCTGGCTGGCCTGGAACATACAGAAACCTGCGTTCCTCTGCTCCGAGAGGCTGGGATTAAAGGCATGTGCCGACACGGCCAACCCTCATTTTTATTAAAGGTCACGTGCCCCAGAGAACATTGCCTTGACAGTTCAGTGTGAGTTAGAAGTTCCAATTTTCATCTTTTCTCTGCCCACTTTCCTTCCTTCCTCCATCCTTCTTCCTTCCTTTTTTCCTTCCTCCTTTTCCCCCCCCTTTCCCTCTCTCCTCTCTCCTCTCTCCCTCTCTCCTCTCTCCCTCTCTCCCTCTCCCTCTCTCCTCTCTCCCTCTCTCATCTCTCCCTCTCTCCTTCTTTCTTTCTTTCCTCTCTGTTTTATCTAGCACAATGTTTGTCACATAGACTGGAACTTATACACCATCTTTCCTATTGTGTCTCAGTGCCGCAGCATTGCCTGGCACTGGTAGACACAGTGAATAAATGCCTTTGTTTTCATTTGGCTAAGTCATCTTAGAAAAAAAGTATACTGGCATATTACCACTCAAATTGCTTTGTTCACTTTATAAAAACAAATATTTCCCAGTTAATGACTACTTGTAGTTTAATAATAATTGGTAGGTGAGCTGTCTCTGACTTCATTAAATTAATGTGCTGTATTCCTTAGATGTTCAGTTCAAATCCCTGAGTCAGGTTCCTGAAAATCTCATCTGAGTTGTGACTGTTCATCCTGGAGCCCACTCCTCTCTGGGCTCCGAAGACTCATCCCTGGTCTCATGTCTTCTGTGACCCTCAGCCTGTTCTCCTCACTCACTTTGTCCCTTTGGTTGAATTTAACGTATTAGTCACACCTAATGTCTGGGAGAGAGGTGACTGTAAGACTGCGACTGGAGTGAGGTTACTAACTCTGAGAACACGGCAAAGATGTGTCTTCTTTCTTCCAGGCTTGTGGCTTGGGCTCCTTTACTCAGCATTTGTGATTTGAATGTACTGTTGACCTCTGTGACTAATGTCATTTTGTTTTTGCTTCTAGTTTGGTTTATTATAAAAATGAGTGTCTGCTCTCAACAGGAGTTGGACCACAGGAAGATCTGAGCTAATTTTGGCTATGACCAGTGGCAGTGGTAGAGTTCAAGTCTCTTTCTAGGATGCTTGGAACAAGAAGAGTGTTTCCCCTTTTCTTTGCGGTTGCAGTCGTCCAGTGAAGTCACTCTTAGCCAGAAATGGGTTGTAAAAAATGCAAGCACCAGAACCCTTTGTCTCTCACAAAAGATCACCCTCTGCCATAAAAGTGGGCGATCCTAACAGCTGAGACAATGCCTAATTTTAGCAGATGCTACCTAAGCAACCCAGACCATCTTCCTTCATATCCAGGAAACCCACTTGCCACCCCTTACCAGATAAATGATGTATGCTAAGAACACACTTCTGACAGCGTCTTCCTGTGAAAAGTAGTTTGAATTTTGGAATAAACCTTGCCCTTCGTGTAGAGACATGAATTCCCCAGCCTAAAGAGAAAGTTCTTACTTTGGGAGTCTTTGGCTAAGACATTTGGCATAGATATGGTGACATTTGAGGGACAAACATGGGTCCTGGTACTCTTTCTTAAGAAGAGTGCTTAAAAAGTACAAAGAAAATTTCTGCCTCTGAATCTCTCTCTCACTTGTGAGAGTTTTGACCATAGAGACAAATTCTATTTCATTTTGAAAGCCATTCTACCTTTTAGTATCTTTTCACAACACAACTTTCCTGGGGAGAGGAAAACTTTGACAGGTGTGCTCAACCTTTTGATACTGTGACACAATGTTGTCATCAATGCTCAACCTTTTGATACTGTGACACAATGTTGTTAACAGCAAAGTTCATGATCTAGAATCCTGCTTTAAAAAAAAAATCACGAAGCTCCCAGAACGTTTTTGAGTAGGTGTATGAGTTTGTGTTGGGCTGCATTCATGGCTGTCGTGAGGAGCTGGCATCCTATGGACCACAGGTGGACATGCCAGGGAAACGTTCATCAGGTAGTGAGGTCTGGGTTATAGAGCCTCCTGTCCATCCTTGTGGAGCCCTGTAACTCTTACAAAGAAAAATGTATACTATGTTTTCATTTTATTTTTCTATCTCTGTACGCCCATCTGGTGGTAGGCACCCCAGAGAACAGACAACTTACCCAGGGTTCAGTGCAGCATCCAGCATGGGACAAGTCCTTAATGTTTCTGAGCCAATGAACAATGTTTCTGGATGCTTTCAAGTCCGGAAGTGAACCAGGCTGAGGAAGAGCACCTGAATTAAAAATAATTGGAGAGAGGCAAGCTCTTTACAGAAACAGACAAGGGACCTCGAAGTTCCAAACCTTTTACCCTTAGCCCCATAAAATGTGATTGGTAGCAGAAGAGCTGCTTCCGTATGATAATGTGGGTGTTTCTAGGCTCTCAGGTCTGTCTACTTTTATAAACGCTTATTTACTCTCAGTATGGACAGGCTGGGGCTCTTCCGTTTGTGACCGTGTGAACTGGGCACAGCAGTTTCATCCCACAACCAATCAGTAAAATTCTCTCCTTACTTAGGCATTTGGGGTGTGAATTCCAAAGATAAGTCTGGAAGCTGTTCCTTTATTAAACCCAGGCGATTGAGGTGAGTTGCCTGTGCCAAGATAACAGCAACTTGATTTTCTCAGGCCAAATCTCCCTTTGCAAAAAGAAAGCAGCCTTCGGTTGCAGGCCACCTGCTGTAGGAAAGGACCTTGGCCAGGCAGTGCAACTGGGCAGTGGTTCTCAGGTCCAAGCTGTGACAGAACAAGAGGAGACCCTAGACCTGGGCAGCTTTCTGTGGCTTTCTAAACATTGGTTGGGTGGGCGAGCCTTGGCTGTCAGGGTTTTCTGGCTGGGCTGGAATGTAAAGTGAAGTCACTGAGCTCCTCACTGTGCTTGCTGAGAATTCTAACCACACTGCCTAAGCTGCATATTTGTCTCCAATGCTCGCGGGTGCTTCTGGCTACCTCCCTTTCAGGAGTAATGGTGTTGCTCTCCAAGCCTAGAAACAAGCTCAATGATAGCTAATCATTTTGAATAGTCATTGTGAGCCAAGCTGCTTTGTAAGTGCTCACGTATGTATGAATTTACCTAATCCTCACAGCAGCCCTACAGCATACAACCATTGGGACTCGGAGTTAATACCTTTGAGAACTGTATGAAGTGAGGTGCAGTTGAAGACCTGCCCCTGAACAGTCTACCACACACAGAAGAACGGTGGTGCTATATAGTTTTGGGTAGTTCATCTGATAGAGTCTCAGCTCATCCAGTTCCTGTCTCTTCATTACCCCACAACCTGACCCTTCATTTCCACTGTAGGGTCTGACTATTAATCTGACCCTTGTCTGAGTGGCCAGGGTTCTGAACTTGCAGCCTTATCATCCTCCCCTCTGTCTTCTCTATCCTTTCAACCCTCTACCTGGATCAGCCAACTGGGTAGAGAGGGACCAGAGTGTGGTTGGGTGGAAGCATCAGTCCCCTTGCTACAACAGGCAAGGTGTGTGGCCACTTAGGGGCATGAGGAGCACGGTAGCATTCCATTCTCATCATCTGTAAGTTTATCCCCATTTCCTGAGTCTCTAGAAAGTCAAATGGAGTCCACAGACAGTAAATTACTTCTCTGAAAATCTGGGATTAGAGCATGCAGCTTCTCAGGATTTGTTCTCTTGAATCTCCATCAAGGGAGCCAGCCTTACCACCAGCTTTTGCATCCTTCCCCATATGTGGTTGTCTTAGTTGGGGGTTTTAATGCTGTGAACAGACACCATGACCAAGGCAACTCTTACAAGGACAACATTTATTTGGGGCTGGCCTTTAGGTTCAGAGGTTCAGTCCATTATCATCAAGATGGGAGCATGGCAGAATCCAGGCAGGCATGGCTCTGGAGGAGCTGAGAGTTCTACATCTTCAGAATACTGGCTTCCAGGCAGCTAGGACAAGGTTCTTAAAGCTCACACTCGTAGTAACACACATACTCCAACAAGGCCACCCCTCCTAATAGCACCACTCCCTGGGCTGAGCATATACAAACTGTGTCAGCCACTCACCTTCTCATTCCCCTGTGGACTGACCAACATGCCTGCCTGCACCCTCCTCACATTCTGGCACGTCCCTCCTGAGTGGCACTGGTTGTTCTTGCTTCTATTCCTTCTGCACACATTGTTTGTTCATGGAAGTCCCAGAAGGCCTCTACAGTGGCTGGGGTCCCAGTGTCTGCAACGTCTAGCTCACAGCTGAGAGACAAGTACACAAGAAGCGGACAGCTCTGGAGAAGGCTCTGCTGTGCTCCTTATGGCATGAATGCCTCGTTCTGATGTTGGATTTAGACCCTCCCTACAACCTACAGATTCTCCCACAGCTTCTGTCTCTTCTTAATATAACTTATATGATTAGAATAACCTTCTACTTAAAAAAAAAGTTCATCACTAAGTGAAGTTTTAGGTTTTTATATACTTTAAAAGCTACAGTTTAGGTTTGCAGCAAAATTGAGCAGGAAGCACAGAAATGTCCAGTACACCCTCTACATCCCCTGACACAGTTTCCCCATTACTGCATCCCATGCTTCATCCATTGTACATTCAGGGACATTGCTGATCTTATTTTGATCCATCATCATCACCCAAGAATGCTCTTGTACATTGTGTGACTGTAATACATAATACCACCCATTCCATATCACACGGAATAGTACACATGACTTGCTCAGCACCCTTTTGCTCTATTTGGATAAAATCACTAATTTTAGGCAAGGAGCAACTTCCTTAGATTTGGCATCCCTGAGCTCCTATGTGCCAAACTTTCAACCCTTAGAGATGTGTAACTCTAGACCATGAGGCCTAGAGACTTATATATCCAAGATAGACATTCAGGTCAAAGCAGCAGCTAGGCCTTCAAAGCCAGCAGCTGGTAGTGTGGGCCCTGAGCTTTGAGAGTTGGGGTTGCCAGTCTTAACTCTTGGCAGCTCTTGGAAACTCCTCCAGCAAGCAGGCCTCAGTGTCTCTACTGTTCACAACAGTACCTAGTGTGTCTGTAACCCTTTGTAGTCTCCATGATCACCATTTCTCAGACGCTCTCTGGAAGTTTTTGGCTGCCATGGAAGTGTTGAAGACACTAGGGCTCACAGAGTTGCTGGAGTTTTATAGTCTCTGGAGTTGTTCTATAATCAGTTCTGGGTGTTGCTGTCTGGTACCTGGGTCTTGAAGGCCAGAGTTTCCTCCACTCAGTGCTAGCAGCTCACTTCACAAGAGAGCAATAAAAGGATTTAGGAAAAGCTCAATTTGAGGATCCATAGTGCAATCCTAGGGGCACTTCCTGAAGTTCAGCCTGTTTAAATAGCTAGGAAAGGGGTATAACTTACATGCTTGGATCACAGTCTTACCAGGTACAGCTGTTTATGTGCACGGCTTTGGAGTCTATTAATCATGGGCCTCACTTATGAGCCAATCAGAAGTCTTACATTGTACCACATGGGCTTTTTGCACTCGGCTTGTTCATGGGAGACAGAAGCCAACAGGGCCTTTGTTTTAAACTGCCAGGCTTTTACTGAAGGTTGAGGAAGAAGGTGGCTACCTTGGAAATTCACTACCTTTAATACTTAACCATGACCCCTCTCCCTGTCTGTTTACCTGTTAGGGAGAGTCTGTCTAACTCCTGGTCTCTTACAAGTGGCCGAGTGACTTGCTCCAGCTGCTTGGTTTATTTAAAGAAAACACCAGAACAATCTAAATCTACAGTAAGTACATGGGAATTTCACTCTCAACAATACTTACAGATTAGAATGAAGAGAGTTAGTTACCAGTTGTTGTCATATTCATTATCTATTCTTGCATAGAAAACGATGTCTTTGTTGTTGGTTTCTCTGTGTCAGGAGTTTGGGAGCAGCTTAGTTCTGATCTAGCTCATAGTTTCTCAGAATTCTAAGCCAGGTTTTGTCATCTGAACCCAAGATAGGGTTACATTGTCTCTCTCAAGTCTCACATCTCACATGTGTGTGAGATGTTGTGTGACCCCCTTGCCATTGCTAGAGTGGGCTTCGTTCCCTGTCTTGGGTTGCTGCTGAGTCCTCTGTAGTTTGCCTGCTGGCTTTCCCAGGACAGTGACCAAAGGTTAACAAGAAACAGGCTAGGATGTTCCTTATGACCTAATCATTTCTCATAATAATATGCTGTTTGTCAGAAGTAAGTAACCAGGCAAATCCATGTTGAAAGCCAAGAGGAATTATTCTACATTCTTTTTTTAATTATTATTTTTATTGAATATTTTATTTATTTACATTTCAGATGTTATCCCCTTTCCCTATTCCCCCCTTCACCCAGAAAACCCTTATCCCATCCCACCTCCTCCTACTTCTATGAGGGTGTGCCCTCACCCACCGACCCACTCCTGCCTCCCTGCCCTCGAATTTCCCCATACTGTGGCATTCAGCCTTCACAGGGGACCAAGGGCCTCCTCTCCCACCGATGCCTCACAAAGCCATCCTCTGGTACATATACGCTAGAGCCATGGGTCTCTCCATGAGTGTTCCCAGGCTGGCGGTTTAGACCCTGGGAGCTCTGGTTGGTTGGTATTGTCTTTCTCCCCATGGGACCACAAACCCCTTCAGCTCCTTCAGTCCTCTCTCTAACTCCTCCATTGGGGACTCGGTGATCAGTTCAATGGTTACCTGCAAAAATCTGCCTCTCAGGATGTCAGGCTCTGGCAAAGCCTCTCAGGAGACGGCTATATCAGGCTCCTGTCAGCATGCACTTCCTGGCACCCACAACAGTGTCTGATTTTGGTGACTGCACATGGAATGACTCAGGTAAAACAGTCTGCAGACGGCCCCTTCTTCAGTCTCTGCTCCATACTTTGTCTCCATATTTGCTCCCGTGAGTATTTTGTTACTACTTCTAAGAAGGACTAAAGCACTCCCACTTTGATCTTCCTTCTTCTTGAGCTTCATGTGGTCTGTGAGTTGTATCTTGGGTATTGCAAGCCTTTGGGCTAATATCCACTTATCAGCGAGTGCATACCATGTGTGTTCTCTTGTGATTGGGTTACCTCACTCAGGATAATATTTTCTAATTCCATCCATTTGCCTAAGAATTTTATAAATTCATTGTTTTTAAAGCTGAGTAATACTCCATTGTGTAAATGTACCACATTTTCTGTATCCATTCCTCTGTTGAGGGACATCTGTGTTTTTTCCAGCTTCTGGATATTATAAATAAGGCTGTTATGAACATAATGGAGCATGTGTCTTTGTAAAATGTTGGAGCATCTTTTGGGTGTGTGCCCAGGAGTGGTATAGCTGGATCGTCAGGTAGTACTATGTCCAATTTTCTGAGGAAACTCCAGACTGATTTACAGGTGGTTGTATCAGCTTACAATCGCACCAAAAATGGAGGAGTGATCCTCTTTCTCCACATACTTGCTAGCATCTGCTATCACCTGAGTTTCTGATCTTAGCCAATCTGATTGGTGTGAGGTGGAATCTCAGGGTTGTTTTGATTTGCATTTCCCTGATGACTAAGGATGTTGAACATTTCTTTAGGTATTTTTCGACCATTCGAATTTCCTCAGTTGAGAATTATTTGTTTAGCTCTGTACCCCATTTTTAATAGGTTTATTTGGTTGTCTGGAGACTAATTTCTTGAGTTCTTTGTATATATTGGATATTAGGCCTCTATAGGATGTAGGATTGGTAAAGATCTTTTCCCAATCTGTTGGTTGCCGTTTTGTCCTATTGATAGTGTCCTTTGCCTTACAGAAACTTTGCAATTTTATGAGGTCCCATTGTCTATTGTTGATCCTAGAGCATAAGCCATTGGTGTTCTGTTCAGGAACTTTTCCCCATGCCCAAGTATTCGAGGGTCTTCCCCACCTTCTCTTCTATTAGTTTCAGTGTATCTGGTTTTATGTGGAGGTTCTTTATCCACTTGGACTTGAGCTTTGTACAAGGAGATAAGAATGGATCGATTTGCATTCTTCTACATGTTGTCCTCCAATTGAACCAGCACCATTTGTTGAAAATGCTGTTCTTTTTCCACTGGTTGGTTTTAGCTCCTTTGTCAAAGATCAAGTGACCATAGGTGTGTGGGTTCATTTCTGGGTCTTCAATTCTATTTCATTGATTTTCCTGCCTGTCTCTGTACCAATACCATGCAGGTTTTTTTTTTTTTTTTTTTTAATCACTATTGCTCTGTTTTACAGCTTGAGGTCAGGGATGGTGATTCCCCCAGAAGTTCTTTTATTGTTGAGAATAGCTTTTGCTCTCCTGGGTTTTTTGTTATTCCAAATGAATTTGCAAATTGCTTTGTCTAACTCTATAAAGAATTGAGTTAGAATTTTGATGGGGATTGCATTGAATCTGTAGATTGCTTTTGGCAAAATGGCCATTTTTACTATAGTAATTCTGCCAATCTTCTGAGATCTTCAATTTGATTCTTCAGAGACTTGATGTTCTTGTCATACAGAGTTTTCACTTGCTTGGTTCGATTCACACCAAGGTATTTTATATTATTTGTGACTATTGTGAAGGGTGTTGTTTCCCTAATATCTTTCTCTTCCTGTTTATCCTTTGTGTAGAGGAAGGCTACTGATTTGTTTGGGTTAAATTTGTATCTAGCCACTTTGCTGAAATTGTTTATCAGGTTTAGGAGTTTTCTGATGGAAGTTTTGGGATTACATAAGTATACTATCATATTATCTGCAAATAGTGATATTTTGACTTCTTACTTTCCAATTTGTATCCCTTTGACCTCTTTTTGTTGTCTAATTGCTCTGGCTAGGACTTCCAGTACTATATTGAATAGGTAGGGAGAGAGTGGGCAGCCTTGTCTAGTCCCTGATTTTAATGGGATTGCCTCAAGTTTCTCTCCATTTAGTTTGATGTTGGCTACTGGCTTGCTGTATATTGCTTTTACTGTGTTTAGGAATGGACCTTGAATTCCTGATCTTTCCAAGACTTTTATCATGAAGTGGTGTTGAATTTTGTCAAATGCTTTCTCAGCATCTAGTGAGATGATCATGTGTTTTTTTTTTCATTGAGTTTGTTTATATAGTGGATTACATTAATGGATTTTTGTATACTGAACCAACCCTGCATTCCTGGGATAAAGCCCACTTGATCATGATGAATGATTGTTTTGATGTGTTCTTTGATTCGGTTTGCGAAAATTTTATTGGATATTTTTGCATCAACATTCATAAGGGACATTGGTCTGAAGTTTTCTTTCTTTGTTGGGTCTTTGTGTGGTTTATGTGTGAGTGTAACTGTGGCTTCATAGAATGAATTGAGTAGATTTCTTCTGTTTTTATTTTGTGGAATAGTTCGAAGAGAATTGGTATTAGGTCTTCTTTGAAGATCTGATAGAATTCTGCACTAAAACCATCTGGTCCTGGGCTTTTTTGGTGGGGAGACTTTTAATGTCTGCTGCTATTTCTTTAGGAGTTATGGGATTGTTTAGATGGTTTATTTGCTCCTCATTTAACTTTAGTACCTGGTATCTGTCTAGAAAATTGTCCATTTCATCAGAGTTTCCAGTTTTGTTGAGTATAGGCTTTTGTAGTAGGATCTGATGAATTTTGAATTTTCTCGGTTTCTGTTATGTATCCCTTTTCAGTTCTGATTTTATAAATTTGGATACTGTCTTTGTGGCCTCTGGTTAGTCTGGCTAAGGGTTTATCTATCTTGTTGATTTTCTCAAAGAACCAGCTCCTGGTTTTGTTGATTCTTTGTATAATTCTTTTTGTTTCTACTTGGTTGATTTCAGCCCTGAGTTTGATTATTTCCTGCCATCTATTCCTCTTATGTGTATTTGCTTCTTTTTGTCCTAGAGCTTTCAGGTGTGCTGTCAAGCTGATTGTATATGCTCTCTCTCCAGTTTCTTTTTGTAGGCACTTAGAGCTATCAGTTTTCCTCTTAGCACTGCTTTCATGTGTCCCACAGATTTTGGTATGATGTGCCTTCATTAAATTCTCGAAAGTCTTGAATTTCTCTCCTTACTTCTTCCTTGACCAAGTTATCATTGAGTAGAATGTTGTTCAGTTTCCACATGTATGTGGGATTTCCATTGTTCTTATTGTTATTGAAGATCACGTTAGTCCATGGTGATCTGATAGGATGCAAGGGATTATTTCTTCTTTCTTTTTTTTTTTTTTGGTTTTTTTCGAGACAGGGTTTTTCTGTGTAGCCTTGGCTGTCCTGGAACTCACTCTGTAGACCAGGCTGGCCTCGAACTCAGAAATCTGCCTGCCTCTGCCTCCCAAGTGCTGGGATTAAAGGCGTGTGCCACCACCGCCTGGCGCAAGGGATTATTTCAATCTTCTTGTATCTGTTGAGACCTGTTTTGTAACCAGTTATATGGTCAATTTTGGAGAAGGTACCATGAGGTGCTGAGAAGAAGGTATATCCTTGTGTTTTAGTATGAAATGTTTCATATGTGTGTATGTGTGTGTATGTATCTGTTAAATCCATTTGGTTCATAACTTTTCTTAGTTTCACTGTGTCTCTGTTTAGTTTCTGTTTTCAAGATCTTTCCATTGCTGAGAGTGTGATGTTGAAGTGTCCCACTATTATTGTGTGAGGTGCAATGTGTGCTTTGAGCTTTAGTAGTTTCTTTTATGAATGTGGGTGCCCTTGGAGCATAGGTGTTCAGAATTGAGAGTTTATCTTGGTAGATTTTTCCTTTTATGAGTATGAAGTGTCCTTCCTTATCTTTTTGATAACTTTTGCTTGAAAGTTGATTTTATTCGATATTAGAATGGCTACTCCAGCTTGTTTCTTGGAACCATTTGCTTGGAAAATTGTTTTCCAGCCTTTTACTCTGAGGTAGTATCTGTCTTTGTCACTGAGGTTTGTTTCCTGTATGCAGCAAAATTCTGGGTCCTGTTTACATATCCAGTCTGTTAGTCTATGTCTTTTTATTGGGGAATTGAGTCCATTGATGTTAAGAGATATTAAGGAAAATATTGTTATCGCTTTATTTTTGTTATTAGAGGTGGAATTATGTTTCTGTGTCTATCTTCTTTTGGGTTTGTTGGAAGAAGATTACTTTCTTCCTTTTTCTAGTGTGTAGTTTCCCTCCTTGTGTTAGAGTTTTCCATCTATTATCCTTTGTAGGGCTGGGTTTGTGGAAAGATATTGTATAAATTTGGTTTTGTCAAGGAATACCTTGGTTTCTCCATCTATGGTAATAGAGAGTTTTGGTGGGTATAGTAGTCTGGGCTGGCATTTGTGTTCTCTTAGGGTCTGTATGCCATCTGTCCAGGATCTTCTGGCTTTTATATTCTCTGATGAGAAGTCTGGTGTTATTCTGATAGGTCTGACTTTATAAGTTACTTGACCTTTTTCCATTACCACTTTTAATATTCTTTCTTTGTTTTGTGCATTTGGTATTTTGATTATTATGTGACAGGAGGAATTTCTTTTCTAGTCTAGTCTATTTGGAGTTCTGTAGGCTTTTTGTATGTTTATGGGCATCTCTTTCTTTAGGTTAGGGAAGTTTTCTTCTATAGTTTAGTTGAAGATATTTACTGGCCCTTTAAGTTGGGAATCTTCGCTCTCTTCTATACCTACTATCCTTAGGTTTGGTCTTCTCATTGTGTCCTGGATTTCATGTATGTTTTGGGTTAGGAACTTTTTGCATTTTACATTTCCTTTGGCAGTTGTGTCAATGTGTTTTATGTTATCTTCTGCACCTGAGATTCTCTCTTCTGTCTCTTGTATTCTGTTGGTGATGTTTGCATCTATGACTCCTGATCTCTTTCCTAGGTTTTCTATCTCCAGGGTACTCTCCCTTTGTGATTTCTTTGTTGTTTCTACTTCCATTTTTAGATCTTGGATGGTTTAATTCAATTCCTTCACCTCTTTGGTTGCATTTTTTTGTGTTTATAATTCTTTAAGGGATTTTTGTGTTTCCTCTTCAAGGGCTTCTACCTGTTGCTGTGTTTTCCTGTATTTCTTTAAGGAAGTTATTTATGTCCTCCTTAAAGTCATCTATCATCATCATGAGAAGTGATTTTAAGTCAGAATCTTGCTTTTTCTGGTGTGTTGGGGTATCCAGGACTTGCTATGGTGGGAGAACTGGGTTCTCATGATGCCAAGTAACCTTGGTTTCTGTTGCTTATGTTCTTGAGCTTGCCTTTCGACATCTGGTTGTCTCTAATGCTACCTGCATTCTCTGTCTATGACTGGATGGAGCCTGTTTCTCCTGTTATTTTGGTTTGTCAGAATTCCTCAGAGTCCAGCTGTCTCTGTGATCCTGTGATCCTGGTGAGATCCTGTGATCCTATGTGATCCTGTGATCTGGATCCTATGATCTGTGATCGAGATCCTGAGATCCTGGGTATAAGAGCTCCTGGGAGTCAGGCTGCTTCCGGGATGTGGAAATCCTGGTGTGACCAAGCTCCTGAGATCCTGTGATTCTATGGTCCTGTGTTCCTGGGTGTGTTAGGGCTACTGGGAGTCCAGCTTCCTCTGGGTGTAGGATTGGGTGCAGAGCTGGGACCCAAGTCTTCTCAGGGCACCAGAGCAGACTGGAAGGATCCCATTCCACTGGCTGAGCAGGGGTTCCTGCGTCCCTGAGTCTGCGGGGGTCCAAGTTACTCTCTGTTTGGGGTGGGTGTTGTGGCCTCCTCACCTATGGTCCTAGGCATGTTAGAGCTCCTGGGAGTACATCCTCCTCTGAGTGTTGTGGGATTGGGTGAGAGCTAGTGCCAAAAGTCTGTTCAGGGCCCTGGCTCAGACAAGAAAGACTTATTCTACATTCTTAAGGGAGGAATAGTTTTGATATGTTTTATAACTACAAGGCTTATATCCTATGCAGGCTTCTAAGAGCTATTTAAAAGGCTAAGGGTTGTTTTTTAAAATGCCTATCTATATATCACACAATCCAAGTACAGATTTAACACTACTCTATTTTCCTTATGTGTGGGCCATGTGTGTTGTTCAAGGAAATGACCACAGCAAAATTTCTCCATATATGCTCTCTCTTCGCCTGGAGGGCAAAAGCTATGACCCATCTCCTTTTCACCAATGTGTGCAGGTCAGAATGCCTGCCCAGATCTACCTCATGGTCAGAATCCAGGAAGGAACTCATATGGTCAGGCCTTAATTGTGTACTGTTTCCTTCCTCTGGAAGCCAGGGTAGGATATTCCATGTGACCTTTGTTCCCAGGATTATTTTGAGAATCAAAGCTAATATTGCATAAAAAGTTCTGAATAAATACAAAATAAACAGCAGCTAGTCTTCCTGTAGCTCTTCTTGGTAGTTTTCCATTCTGATGTGAAACATAAAATTACAAATCTTGAACACAAGAGACCTTAGTGTTTACCAAAAAGGTAGATATACATATCATGAAGCATTGTGAATCTTTAACCTAAGAAACAGATGATATTTCAGTGGTTCCTGATTTTCCTTTGTTCTTTTGCCTTAGAAACTCTTCCATATGAACTCTTCCTTATGACTCTTCCATATTGGAACATGGAGTTTGGGATATCCTAACCCTGTGTTTCCAGGCAATGGTCTCTTAGATTTGGCTCTAGAATAAACTCTCTCTTAGTCCTTTTGAAGTGAGAACTTTATTTTTGTGTCAGCTCCTTAGGAACCTGAGTTTGACCCCAGAATCCACACCTGTCACCGCAACTCCCCATGCCATTCATACACAATACATAATAATATAATTAAAAAAAAAAACCTTCAAAAGTAGAAAAGAGAAATAAAGACTATGAGAAGCAGAAAGTTTTCACTAGAAGCCCCAAGGAAGTAGCAGCGTTGCTCGTGTGAGTTGTTCCAACGGTTACACAAAGTGTAAAAATTTCTGAATATTTTCATTCCAGTTGTTACCAAATTAATATGATAACAGAATAGAAACAAAAGAGTACTGCTCAGCCGTGATTTCAGAAGGGATTCCTGTGGCTTCGTAGAGAAATGTGCTTAACACCTCTGAGTCTCATGTCCTAAAATTAGAAGAGGCAGAAAGGGACATTGTCCAGATCTCTAGTTCCTCCTTGGATAGAAACAGTCTTTAATAATGAGATTAGGCTCACAGGCTCTGACTCATTTATACATTTCCTGAACATGAATGAACTCCCCAGGTCGGGCTGACAGATACCTTACTTCTCTGGAAATACACTGATTTACGCAGCAGGGTTTTCCACGGAGCTACAGAAGCCCTATCAGCTGTGAAAGGTTAAACAACCAAAACAAAACAAGGTATCAAGTTTGCTTGACACCTGTTGTGGGAATGGGAATCAAAGCTAACTTTAGCTTTGAGTGGCTTCCCCATAATCTACTGAGTGCCTCTTAGGATTCTCCTCTCTTCAGTTTCTGGGAGTCAACACTCCCTGGTGCCTTTTAGGGTATTTCTAAGGCTGATGACAGCTCCATCCTTTGTCTCCTGCTGGAAGATCTGAGCCATAGCTGCTTCTGCTAATGTCCCCTTCCCCTTTAGGAACCTTGTGTGTGAGAAGCTAGCTCCTAATGTATGGACTGAAGGGAGATGTTCCTTCCTGCTAGTGTTAAAATCCAGAATTAGCACAGGGAAGTCAATCTTGGGAGATAGCACAAGGCTAAAGTGCTCAGTGCACAAATATGAGGATGTGAGTTCAAATCCCTGCCTCACATGTGTAAGTGCCAGGTGAGCATGGATGCCTGTCTGAAATCCAAGAGCTTTTGGGATAGAAACAGGGGGTCCCCAGAACAAACTGGCTTGCTAGACTAGCCAAGTGATTGAGCTCTAGGTTTAGCTAAGAGAGAGACCTGTGTCAACATTTAAGGTGCAGAAAGACCAAGGTAGACAGACATCCAATAATGAGAATTACTGGAAAACAGCTGGATCTTCAAAAGCTGGTTGACTGATTAGAACTTTAGGGATGTGGAGAGAATGGAATGTTGCTGGCCCAGAACCCAACTACAGTTTATCGTGAGCTTTCTTTAGCCTACCAAATGGCCATCCTCCTCCCCCTCCACTTTCTGTGGTTCCTGAGGTCATGGGTCTTAAAGGGTAACTACCACTACTATTGTGCTATGCCAGCATACTTCCTGACTGCATTTTAAATACTTAGCTTCAAAACCAACAGATAAACATAGCTCTTATAATCATAAGTGGAGACTGTAAGAAATAACTGGTCAAAATGGAGGACTGATTACAGGTGCCTAACCCGCAGATTTATATACACGTCTGATCAAGACTCAGAGTATACGAGTGGGACTGGAAGATTTAAAGCAGAGGATTAGGAAGTCTGCTGCAAGGTTTTGCCTTTTAATGTTGACAGGGAAGACACTCAGAGATCTCAACAATATGGGTTGCCTAAATTAAAGACCAGAACAATGACAGTTAGGGACAAACGTGTCATGCGATGACAAGGGTGGGAATTTCATGGTCCTGCCCTAAAAGGAGTACGGGGAATTAATGGCTATGAAGATGGAGAATTAGTCTTTTCCTAGGTATGAAGCCCTCAATGACACCAATACCAGTGGTCATCTTAAAAACATATATACCAAGCAACAACTTAATGGTTTCATCAGGTGTATCACACACACTACACACACACACACACACGCACACACATCATACATGAACAAATGTAATTAAAGATTTCCTGAAGTAAAAGGGGATGGCCCATGCAGGAGATAAGACCAGGAGGTGGGGAGGAGGAGTAATTGTACTTAAGTGAAAATATATACTTAAAAATCTAGATTTGTGACTTTCATTGTTGTTACTAAAAAACCTATTGAAACCACTATCTTTTGATATCCTTCTCAGTAACATTACATAAAAATACTTCAGTGAAAAACTTGTTTGCAACAACACTTCTTTGTTAAAACTGGATGGAATGTAACTGTTTTCTTTCCCCCTTTCTTCTTCCTCTTTTCCTTTTTTTCCTTCCTTGTGTTAAAACGACCAATAATCTTGATTTAGCGTCCAGAATCATATGAACGAATGACACCAGAGGTGGGTTAGCGTGCCCCTGGGCTGGAAGTTCACTTGGTTTTGTTGTAATGCAGGTGGTGACTGTCTCGGCTCCATGGGTCCTTCATGATTGGCTGGTTTCAAAATAATCTGTGCAAAAGAAATGAAGGAATGGGGGAAGGAGCGGGCTCCAGGGAATTGAGCTCCAGAAACATAGTTAAGCCCTTTCATAAACAAAACTTTTACCAGATGGAGTAGGTTTATGGTAGACAGATCCTTGGCCGGCTAGCTCCCTCTGACACACACAATAGTGTATCTCATGTTTTGCTATTTTTCCTTCCTTCCACTTTCCTCTTTCCTTTTTGTTCTCTCTCCTTTGCTCTCTGTTATGTTGGAACTGACCTAACAGATAAGCTTGAGTTTTAAAAACAGGGCTCCAAAACACTGAGCCTAAAACCTTCCTGAAATGAGACTACCCTCTTCCGCAGCTGAGTGGCTCACGTGGCTTCCCTCTTCCGGCAGCTGAGTGGCTCGCGTGAACTACCATTCATCACTTGAGTCCTGTCAGTCCGGTCTCGTCTGTAGATGAGGTGAGAAGCGCCCGAAAGTCAAGGTCTGGCCATAGCTGGGTCAGTTCAGTTTTTCTAGAGTGCCAGTTTGTTCAACTGGATGAGTTAAAATGTCTACCTATGGTTGATGAAACTGTTGATCAAAGCAAGCAATAGATTTTACTAACCATATAAAAATTTTATTGTATAATTTTCAAAGCTTTCTAGAACATACTGAACTCCAATACTTGGTATTACTTTGACATGTATTTGGAAGCCTTTAAGAAAAAAAAAATGGGCCTTAAAATCAATTTATGATTATAAAGAATACTAGGGTCATACTTTATATAATTTTCTTTCTTTTTGAATGACCTTCAAGAATCTGTAGAAAGGGGGTGGAGAGATGGCTTAGGAGTTAAGAGCGTCTGTAACTCTGGTTCCAGGGGGTCTGAACATGGATACACATGAGGCAAAACATTAGTGGACAATTAAGTAAAAAAAAATTTTTTTTAAAGGCTTTGGTATAAAAACCCTGTAATATGGTGTAAATGAAGTTAACAAGCTTTGAAGTCAGGCCTTCATGCCACTCACGTCTGAGCCTCAGTTTTCTCATCTGTTCAGTGGATAGGCACCCAGCAGCTGCAGAGGTTCATGGTCGTTACACTGCCTTATTTCACAATCCTTTCCTTGTGCATCATGCTTGAGTCTATGTCTACGTTCTTGGCTCTGAATACTGAATATCTCTGATGACTACAGATATCTGAGACATCGAGACTTCTTGTTGATCCTCCTTGGTTCCTCTCCCTAATACCTGCCTTCATTTGCTGAATATTGGAATGGAACCTCTCATTAGCATGGAAGGAAAACTCTCCCTGCCTTTCAGGAGGACATGTAACCAAAGGTGCCAGGGTTCGAGTTCCCATGAATGCCTTTATTTGGATTTTCTTGGGGATGTCCCCAAGACTTGTCCCTGAGTGGGAAATACTGAGAGAAGAATTGAATCTGCCTGACTAATGATCTGTGACCTGTGTGTGTGTGTGTGTGTGTGTGTGTGTGTTGTTGTAAGTAAATAAGAAATAGCAGTCCTATGCATGCTACAGTTCTTACAAGAGGTTTTTTTTAAAAAATTTTATTCTCTCATATATTATATCCTAACTGCAGTCTCCCCTCCCTCATCCCCTTCCAGTCCCTTCCCCTCACCACAATCCACTCCTGTGTTTCCTTTCAGAGAAGAGCATGTCTCCCAGGGATATCAACCAAATATGCCATATCAAGTTGCAGTAAGACTAGGCACCTCCCCTTGTATTAAGACTGGACAGGGCAATCAAATAGGAGGAAAAGGGTCCCAAAAGCAGGCAAAAGACTCAGAGGCAGCCCCTGCTCCCACTGTTAGGAGTCCCACCAGAAGAGCAAGCTACACAGCTGTAACATATATGCAGAGGGCCTACATCAGTCCCATGCAGGCTCCCTGGTTATTAGTTCAGTCTCACTGAGGCCCTATGAGCCCGGATTAGTTGATTCTGTAGGTTTTCTTGTGGTGCCCTTGACCCCACTGTCTCCCACAATCCTGCCTCCTGCTCCTCTGAAGGATTCCTTTAGCTCTGCCTAATGCTTGGCTGTGGGTCTCTGCATCTGTTTCCATCAGTTGCTGGATAAAGCCCTCCTGGAGAGCAGTTTTTACAAACATATTTTCTGTGTCTGTTGCTAGTACCATAAAAGACACACTCAGACTAGCAAGAACTGGCCTTGAGGGCTCAAATATAATTCATACATATATTAACCATCAATGATAATCCAGCACAACCCATGGGCTTGTTAATGATACCCTTCTGTATCTATTCATTTGTGCAACAAGTAGATCTGAGTTCTGGACACCTTCAAACAGGCCTATGGGAGAGGAGGGGCTGAAGTTGACTCTTCCTGTGAGTAGAGTAGATAAGAAAATAAGAAGGTGAGGAGAGTCTACACAGTGGAGAGAAGCATGGGTGGGGGGTGTTCAGTTGGTCTGAAGAACAGGGTGGGTACATGTAAGAAAAGACTGAGTGTTGACCCAGGGCCAGAGCACACAGGCTGACTGAGACATCTCTCTCTCCCCCCGCACCCCTTTCTTAAATTTAGCTGTTCTTCACAGAGCCTTTCATCACAGAGAAAGAGACTGGGCTTAAGAATAGCTGGTCTCTAATGACAGCTTTAATATGGTGACATGGGCCTTTCCACTGTGTTATTAGCTCAGCTGATGACTTCAGTGGCAGTCAGGTACAGCTGTTGTATCCTTACTGAATGGAACTGGCACACCACTATAGGCAAATGAATGAAAAATCTAATGACATCTTCACCCTACCTACAAAAATTGCTTCCTCCCAATACCCAAGAAAATGCCTTTAATAATGTAGAATAAAATCTAATCGTGCAAATGAGGACAAGAGGAACAAGCACCTTAACTAAAGCCAATAGCAGAAATGAAAGTGTGTGTGTGTGTGTGTGTGTGTGTGTGTGTGGCTCAGAGGGAAGAATGCTATGGTGTGCCACCCCTACCCCACAGCCTACTTGATGCCTACACAAGGGTTCTACTGAAGAGAAAGTTTTGTTTCCAGGCATATGTAATGCACCTCTGGTTTACTGGCATTGGCAGCTGTGAGTTCCTTGAAGGTAAGGGCATTGACTCACTCCTCTTTCAATCTTCAGTGTCTGATCAAGGTTTCCTGGTAAAATCCAAGCTACCAAGCTTGTCTGAGTGAAGATTCCATGACTGTAGTCATGGCTAGAACTCAAAAGTAAGAGTGAAACATGGTTCCTGCCTTTAACACACTTCCTGGGCCAGAGAAAAAGGACTGTGAGCAGTGACTTTCTATGTGAAGAACACAACAGGCCCAGTCACAGAGAGCACTGTCCTGAGAAGCTCATGCCCACACTGGCTCTAGATGACAGGAGGCTACAGAGTTTTCTTTATCATAAAAATATTAGAATATTAAAAACTCATCATGGTAGTACATGTCTGTGATGCCAGCGCTTGGATGTTAAGGGCAGGAGGATCAGAAGTTCAAGGACAGCCTTCAGTACATAGGAAATTCAAGGCCAAGCTGGACTACGTGAGACCTCTGTTTACAAAATACAGATTAGGCAAATCAGCCCATTGAAGATCCTTATCCATTTGTTGACCCAAAGGAAGACTGGCCATGAGCTTGAAGAGAAAGAACCAGAGCTAAGGGTTAACGGAGTAGGTGTGTGGGTGGGGAGTTGTGATAGTGGGTGTGTCTGCCTATGTGGACTCACTCACAAGTACAATTTGCTGCGGGGCAGGTGGTCATTTGCTGTATGGTTTAATCTTAGGAAGTACTGTTGAAGCTAGCTTTGGCTTAATGTGTTTTAAGAGTTGTTCCTGGTGTGGGTTCCTTCCCACTGACATTGTCTTGATAGAAAATGAGCTAGATTCTTTGGTTAGTCCATCCATAGGAAAGACGTCAAAGGAACCACACAAGCACAAGAAAAATAGAAAATGGAAGACCTGACTTTATAACTATGCAAAAATACTCCGGCGTCTGTGAAATAACATGTATCTTATATATAACTATATGTATTTATCTATAGGAGTTCCTCATGGCGCTGCACTCATCAAGGCAGTAGAATGTCCCCAGACTTGAGCATCGACACTGACCAAATGTTTGTGTTAAGGTAGCCAACCTCAGACATGATTATTCTCGGCTGACGTGTTTTACTTTACCATTCTCTCTCAGGTGATCAGGTGGGCAGAGTTTTTGGACCAGAAGCAGAACAGGACAGGTGGGGTCCCTCTCCATCCTGTTGGAACTGCCTGTCACTTAAAGGTCTGGGCAAAACTAGGATTCAGGGGGTTTCTGAGGTGTCTCCTCCTCCCCCTCACCACAGTACTACCCACTAGTCATAAGACATTCATTTTAGAGTCCATCTCAAAGCACTGTCTGTGTTGCTTAATCCTCCAAGATGGATGCCAGCCCTTGTTCTTTATTTTTACAAATGAGCCCAGTGCGGCCAACTTCCAGGCTATAAAAGGCTTCTGAGCCCAACAAACAACCTGTTAGACTTGGCCAGGAAAGAGAATTGCACATTCTCATAGGCAGAGAAGTGGGCCAGGCTTGCTTTTTTCATAGAGAAAGCAGGTTTCATTTTTCCCCTACTTCCATAGAAACCAAACAGCTTGAACAAAATTTTGTATGCAAAAATATCCCAGTAACACAGAAAAATAAAGCCAATTCAGTAAGCAAGCATGTCTACCAATAAATACATGGGCTAGAACGTAAGCGTAGGTTGTCACAGAACACATTTTTAAGGAAAATTTCAATCTATAATATTTACAAATCATAGCTAATTATATATAAATTTAAACACAGCAAAATCTTTCTTCACAGGGATTTTGCTTCAATCAAAAGTTTAAGTAGCCACTAAATCATCTGCGTCTAGACTTTAGTGTCCTAAATTTTAGTTTTGAAAGGTATAGTCATCACACACAAAAAAGGGGAGGGGCATACATATCAGCTTTCAACTCATCTAGAGGAAAGCTTGCCCCATACTTAGTACACAAGGGACGAGGTTGGTACAAGATGGGGCTGTGCTTGGCAAACATGGATCTGAAGCTGGGTTCTTCTGTCAGATTTGAAGTCAGAAAATAATCCCTGTGAGAAACCCAAGGGCTCTGGACAGATACTTCACCACCTGTCCTTCCAAGGCACAAGCGGGCCAGTGAGTCATCACAGTGGTGTTTGTTCGGCAGGCTGAAGAGTCCCAGGCTGCTGGATTTTATTAATAATTAGAGTTTTAAGTTTGTTTTTAGGCCTTCAGACAAGCACTACATTATTGTAGTGTAAGGATAAAATCGACTCTACTTGTGGGTAAGAGAGAGGGACATAGCAATGAGGAAGTTTAGTTCAACTTAATGATTTTCTTTTAATTACTTTTTTATTGAGACAGTATCATATGTAGCCTAGGCTGGCCTTAAACTCAATATATACACACAAGGGTAACCTTGAACTTCTGGCAGTCCCGACTCTGTCTCCCAAGTGCTGCCATGTCTAGGCTTTAACTTGGAGTTCTTTTCTCTTTCTGATAAGGGATTCCGGGTAGATGTGATATCATTATAAATGAGCACGCAGGGCCAGTGAGAAGGCTCAGCAGTAAAGGTGCTTGCCGCCAGGTCTGATGGCTTGGCCTTGGTCCTGAACCCACATGAAGGCAGGAGAGAGCCGAGTCCTGTAGACTGTTCATATACTATGGCACATTCTCCGCCCCTGCCCCTCCTACACACAAGAAAATAAGTAAATGTAAAAATATTTTAAATGAGTTTGCATACATATGGGACAAAGGATTCACCACAACCAGCTTGAGGTCCTTTTGAGTCTATCATATTTTCTTGGCATCTAGAGTTGGCAAGAATCTCAAGGGATGCATTGGACACCAAGGACCAAACATAGTAAATGTCATCTCTCTCTCTTGACCTTCTGAGATAGCTGTCCCTCGAAGTAATGCTGCTACATGAAAGCGTCACATACTAAAATTTTCGTGATACTTGCTCTTTTTTGAATCAGGTATTTGGGGCAAAAAAGACACAACAAATTTTCCTAAATTGATGTCATTTGGAATCTGCCAATCAGTCAGGATCTCTAGTACATCCAAGGCCAGCATCCTCCCCAAGGCCAGCATCCTCCCCAAGGCCAGCATCCTCCCCGCCTTGTTGTTTTTTGGGAACTCTATGAAATTCTGAATGTTTAGTAAGGGTCTTTCTGTAAGTTGTAAGTAGCTAAATCATAAGTGAATAAATTATATTGGTAGGGAAAATGGAACCAGGCCACCAAGTCTCATAACATAGTTCTAGAATGATCATGTTTTATACTATGTTAGTTGGTATCCAGTGAGAAATAAGAGGGACCCTTTAGGTATGCGTTGAGCAAATCATCACCCTTCAGAAATATATAATGCATACCAGCCATTAAAGGTTCTGAGAAGGTCCTCAGATTTGTACGTAAGCCATCTGTTCAATTGTAGTACATGTACGGACAACAAACAATTCATGCACTCAGCATTACCATGTATTTATTTTGCACCAAACTCTTCTAGGCCCTGGGATAGGACGATATTCTTCGTTCCTGGGTTTCCTCTGCTCAGGCGAGTCTGTGTTTGTTGTGAGATGTAGTTTTACCTTCTCTGAAGAAGCAGCTTCTGGGAGGAAAGATTTGGTGTGTGCATTTTCTGAAGTCAGTGTGTTGTGGCAGGGAAGGCATGATGGAGCAGCTTTGTCATGGCTGTTGAAGCATGTTGTAGACTAAGAAACAGGGAGTGTGACGGAATCCAGGGTGTACGGACCTAATTCTTCTGATGAGGCCACAACTTTTGAAGGTCTCACAGCCTCCCCAAGTCACACCAAAAGCTGAAGGAAAGGTCCAAAGTCTGAGTCCATGAAGGTTCAAACCTTAGCACCTAGACTGGTCTGAAACTCGTGTGCTCTGGTGGTTCCCCTCCGTGACCCAGGTACTAAAACTATGGGCATACGTTACCACGCTGAGCTAGGGTTGGTTTTCTAGTATTCTGAGTTTTAGAAGATGGTTAGGTTTTCCCGATCTTAGTTAGTATCTGGCTGGTGGGTATATTCCAAAGAGAAGGCATCTTCTTCCTGGAGCTGAGCTGTGGTACCAGAGAGGATCTGGGGCGTGGACTGGGATTTGCTAACAGGCTGTAAAACATGAAACTGAATGTACAGCCAAAACTCATCCAAGGCAGAACAAAACCAGGATCTCAGGACAGCAGTCATCCTGCAAAGCCTGTGCTTGGGAACAGAATGGGCTCTTAGGAAATCGGAACTAGGAGAGAAGGTTTGTTGTCTATGAAAAGCCTCGGGAGTGCTTAAGCCTCTCAGTAAGGGAGGATGCCCCCACCCCAGGTACAGGACACACCCAGACACCAAAAGAGATTTATTATCCTAGAAGGATAAGTGGGGGCAGGGAGTGGCTTCAAAGGTAGGCAGAACTAGTGTGAGCTTCCAAATACCAACTCCTCTTTTCTCTCTGAAGCCCCTGTGAAGACTGGACATAGTTTAGAATCTGTTGTGGCCAGGAACCATTGCTGTGGTTCTGTCCATCCAGAGACTTGCCTCATGAAGCCCCAGTTTCTGAACAACAAGAGGAAATTCACTCACCCGACTCCACTCACAGACCCTCAGTTCACATTTGTGGGATCTTTAGTTTCCCTCTTTGTGAAGTAACCTGTTTTCTCCCACCTGACCTAAGCTGGCACTTTCTTCCCCATTTTGGTTTTCACAATCAGTGTGGCTCCAGGACTTCAGGAACAGCGAGCCCTCAGGTGCCTGCTCACAGGACAGCCTTCAGATACTTCACGTTCACTGAGGCTTCTGGGGTTTCTAAACCACTGGCTCTGAAGAATGAGACTTAACAGGGTGGTTTGTGAAAGTAATGATGTAACACTTTCTCTGGTGAAATAGCCCAAGTTTAGGAGTTGCTGTTCAAACCTTGCTCAGGCACCAAAGAAAGCAGGGGCCTGTGTTTACTCTCTTCTGTGAAATATCCATGTTCTCAGACTTCTTCCTTAAGGCCTGCCTTTGGTTCCCTCTGGTGTCTGATACAGAAAGTGAGCCAGAGGCATCTGTCCTCCTGGGGCCAGCTTAAGTGTGGAGTCTCTGTCTTGCTTTTCCCAGAACAGCATGTCAGTGAGCCCTGTTGAATTTCCTTAGACACAGCCCAGTCAGATGCATAACTTACCAATCAGAGCTCAGGTTAATCAACATTGCTGACTTCCATTCACCTCAGAGTTTAGCCTTCCTGTCTGTACTTTCTCTCTGAATGCTATCGCTGCTGTGCCCTGTACCTTAGGTGTGGCATCCATTCTTTATAAGTTGAGGTTTTCTATCTACTGCTGTAGAAACTTCTTAAAATGATTACATATGTAAAGGGGTGGGGCAAAAGGAATGACCTGTAATGGAGTGTGTGAGCCATCATTGGCTGCCAAAGAAAATGTCCAGGAACAGAGAGATATGGACTACCTCTTTTTGGGTTGTTGGGGAGTGGGGTTCCATAACTCTCCCTCAAATGCTATTTCTGCTGCTCTTTGTTACCCTCCAGAACTTGCTGGGAAGACTGTATTGTTGAAGACACCATGAGCCTAGGGATTGAGGAATAGTCCTGACCTTGAAAACCTCCCAGCTACTCACTGATTGGTAAGGTTCTGAGCCTAGGCCTCATGCTATATTTCAAATTAATAGACTCCTGCCTCAATTAGAAAGCACATCTCACTGTGCCTGGAGTGAGTGAGGGAAGTAGGGATGGAGGAGAGAAAGAAAAGAAGAAATGCAGGTAGATAAACAGGCTTCAAAAAAAGAAGTATCTCCTTCCCATGGGTTGAGCCAAGTTCAGCAGGTAGATGGAGACGGAAAGACACTGTAGAGGAAGAAATGTATTTAAAACTCTAAGGATGTGATTAAAGAAAAGTATACTTAAGGAAAGTCAATTACGGAATAAGGAAGCTGACAAATTCTGATTATGGAAGGAGGGTTGAGTTTGTGTAGAAAACAGATTAGGTTGGGAATCTAAGTGGGCCCCAAATCAGGGAGGACTTTGACTTCCAACCAAGTTATTTGTGTTTTACCTCAGCGGCACTGAGATGTGATTGATTGTTTCAGGCAAAGCAGTGCAGGGTTGACGCTGACATGCGCACTGTGCTCAGGGAGTTCCCTAGGACAGCCTTTCATAGGTTTCCTCACTGCTAACTACCATAACTATTTCTTTCATCTTTGGACCTACTGCTTTAGCCTCTATCATGTAAGCAAATGATAAAAATACCAGTGTCTCAGGTCAGAAGTGTGTGCGTGCTGTCGCCGTCAGACTCCAGTCTATAGTTGCTACACAGCTGGACCTGGTTAAAGTAAATTAATCCAAAGCTCCAAAGTTGTGAATCTGGGCAGGAATGGAGACATCTGAAGTGTTGACAGGGATGGGAAGGAGGTAAGAGAGGGTTTGGAGTAAATATATAGTACATGTAAGTTTTCTTTGTTGTTGTTTGTTTCTCCGTGTAACAGATCCATGACTGTACTGAACTTGCACTGTAGACCAGGCTAGCCTCGAGCTCACAGACATCTGCTTGCCTCTGCCTCCCAGTGCTAGGATTAAAGAGTCCCCACACCTGGCTCTTTTAAGAAATTTTAATAAAAGTCAATCAATAAGAATGTGAGCGTCATTTTCCATGTCTTGCTTCCAGAATAACCTGCATCTAATCTGTCAGGGTGTTCTCTGTCAGGTCTCCTGAGCCCATTCACTTCTCTCATATCCATCCTGTCTGGCCTGCATAACTGTGAGTGCCTTCTACTTATCTTTCTCCTGCCCCTAAATGTCTACCAGAAACCAAAGGGATCTTTGAAACAAAAGATTACACCAGTCTTCAACCAAAGTTCTCTTGCTCAGTCTGAGAGCTCTCTGCTGTCCTTGAAATAGAATCCCAACTCCTTAGGGTAGAACCACCGGTCTACAGTGTGCTATTTTCTCCCCTTTCCAATGGTGTGTTATCCATGTGTAATCCAATACAATGATAATGTGTGTTTTTGCATGTGTGTCTGTGTGTGCATGTGCATATTGTGCACGTGTGAGTTAGATGTGTGTGTTGTATGCATGCGCTGTGTGTGTATGTATGTGTGTGCTATATATGTATACTGTATGTGTATATGTGTGTGTTATATGTATGTGTATATGTGCATGTGTGTTGTATGTGTATTGTGGTGTGTATGTGTTGTATGTGTGTGCTGTGTGTGTATATGTGTGAGTGTGTGGTATATGTGTGTATGTGTGTGTTTTGTGTGTGTGCTGCTAGGGAATAAACCCGCAAGCTAGGCACACATGTTCCCACTAAGTTCCATCTCCCAGTCTTCAATTCATTTATTTTGTCTCACAGTATCATTCAATTTGTTTTTTTTAACCACTTACTTAAAAATACTTTCAAGCTTAGTTAATTTTGCTTATTTTTCTTAATAAAATGTCTGTCCTGGGAGAAAATGAACATATCTGCTCTTCTCCACAGTACCTCATCTTGCATGGCCAAGCACTTGCTGTCCAAGCACCAGAGGATGCTTGTTGACTGAAGTATTGAAGAAGTGGATGTAATTTAATGCTCAAGGCCAAGGCTGTTTGTTAAGTTGTCTCTGGATTTTTAAAGGAAGGAGATGGGGAAAACATCAGTTTATCCCTTTAGCCTTATCTTTTTCTTTTGTCAAAACGCACTTACGGATTGTCCTGGCTAGTTTTATGTCAACTTGATGCAAGTTAGAGTCATCTGAAAGGAAGGAGCCTTAATTGAGAAAATGCCTCCATAAGATCTAATATAGGACATTTTCTTAATCAATGACTAATAATGAGGGTCCAGCCCATTGTGGGTGGTGCCATCCCTGGGCAGGTGGTCCTGGGTTCCATAAGCAAGCAGGCTGAGCAAGCCATGAAGAGCAAGCCAGTAAGCAGTACACCTCCATAGCCTCTGCATCAGCTCCAATCGTCAGGTTCCAGCCCAGCTTGAGTTCTTATCCTCGCTGCTTTTGATGATGAACTGTTGTTATACAGAACTGTAAGTGAAACAAACCATTTCCTCCCTAAGTTGCTTTTGGTCATGGTGTTTCATCACAATAATAACCCCAGTTAAGACTCTGATTATACAGATCAATTTCTCACCCTGGTTTTCCACCAAGATGCCTTTTCCGAGTGCAGACTCTGAGGCTGCAGCATGGCCATTTTCATCACGTCCAAGAGGTGCTGCTTGCCCCTACAGAACAGAGCAGAGCAGAGCAGAACAGAGCAGAACAGAGCAGAACAGAGCAGAACAAAGCAGAACAAAGCAGAACAGAACAAAACAAGCTGTCTCACCAAGGGAGCAGAAATGAATTCAGTTCAGACCACCAGTAAGTACACACTGCAGAATCTAAGGATGAGGGAGCATCCCAAGCTGATCCCCTTTGTTGGACACAAGAGGAAATAGAAAGTGTAAGCAGTCAAGCAAATAGCATCTGTCCTGAGTTTCCTGCCACCCACTTGCATTCACAGCCTTTGACTTCTAGCACCATCCTGAATTGGAGTGGTTCCATCCTGAGTGGATTAATCTGTTTTCCATTGCTGTAACAACAACAACAAAACCATGAAGTGAGCATCTTATAAAGAAAAAAGTTTACTTAGCTCACATATTTGGAGCCTCCAAAATTTGGTAATCCCATTGTTTAAACATTTGGTGGAAATCTCATGACAGATGATGTCACAGTAGAGTGCAGTAAGCGGAGAGGAAGAGACCCAAGAGCCATTATTTGAGCCATAACAATTCATTCTTTCTAGAAGAAGCTCACTCTATGAAACCCCTTTGAAGTTGATGCCTTGCCACCTTCATTAGGCAGCATCTCTTCCTGGTTTTCAGTATAACACAGGGCCCTACTCTCATAATTGAGTACTCTACCACTTAGCTACTGCAGCCATAGGTTCTATCTTTTAAAGGCTCACATCACCAAATGGTTGCAACATCTGTTTCAGGGACAAGCTCAGGCGACAGACAACTCAGAGCTGTTCTAGACATCCAGACTGCTTCCCTGAACCTTAAATTTGACTGGTTTTCAATGCATCTTGTAAGATATTAGGAGAAGCTTAGTTTTATTTGTACTTTCATAATGCCTACATTTTAATGACATTTCTAATTTTACCATCTATTATATAGTTGTGGAATATTTCTTCACCTGCCCTCGACACTTGCAATATCCAAGGCAGGGACCACCACAGACAACCTCCAATTCTCATGTGGTCCACAGGTCTCACAGACAGTGTGTCTTATTGATCCCTTCAATTAATTCAAATTAGTTAACAACATTAAAAATTGGTCAATTTTATATAGTGGTATGAAGCTATGGCTTCTCTTCTACATTGCAAGAGCTTGCAATTCTTGCCTGCAATCCTCCATGGCAACGGTTGGCTGGAACAGATTAGAGGCCATCCTATTTAGAGACCTGGGGATACTCCCTAGTTTAATACCACCACCACCACTCTCTATAGCCCATGTGCAGCCAGCTTGTTCATTTACTTTTGCCACTCAGCTCCTGAAAGTTTTTGCATGAATAACTCCCATTACATCCCTCCTGAAGTATTCTGAGACTTTAGATCCATGATCCTATTTATGGTCTTGTGGGCTTTTTTCTTAGCTTTGGTCTCCCCAGTTTCAAGGGCCAGGATTAGTTGTTCTCTAAGTGAGAGTGTGGTTCACAGGGACTTTGTCTTGAACAGTGGTGAAGTTTAGAAGAAAGCTGTTCTGAAGGATCTGAAGGCAGAATGCAGAGGAATTCGAGGTTTACTGTAACTGTTAGGTTGGGAAGGTGCCAGGGAAAGTTCAGAGGTGTCTCCCAAACAGTCATGTTACAAGATCAGCTAAGCTTGTACTTTAGTTCAGGAAATAGAGATCCGGATAGAAAAGGGTGTACTTGCTCACTCCCTACCCTATGTACCGCTCTGTCCCCCCAACTCTTCCACAGCTGCTCTCTCCAAAGTCACCACCAGCCTCTTCCTGAACACCCCCCCCCCAAAAAAAAAAAAAACTTTTAAAACTCAAGCTTCCAAAAACTGGTGATATTTAAAGACAAAGGTTTGGAGATAGGGAATTTAGATGATATCCATAGGGAGGTCCTGGTGATAAGACAGGGCTCTGGTAAGAAGGAACACAGGGATGTTTGTTCCCTCTCATGTGAGTAGACTGTAAAACGCACACTGAAAAGCCACAGTGTGGGCTCAGCTAGAACTTTCCAGCTTCTGCAGACAAAACAAAAAATTCAGTTGTTTGAGACATCCTGTCTGGGTTGGTTTATGATAGTCCTGTAAACTAACAAGACCTCCCGTTTGACAAATCTCGTGGTTCTAATGGTTCTAAGCTGATCACTGGGCTCTGTGCCGTGTGAGAGCACTGCATGGACACTTTCCCCTCTCAGCGTCTACCTCTGTGTTTTAAATGCAGTTGCCCAGCAGCACCCAACAACTGTCAGAGCAGTATAGCACTTGGCGTCTACACCTCAACGCTGAGTGTTACAGGTCCTTGGAAAGCAGAGCCAACAACTCTTAGAGGCTTTCTGGACTTTTTTTTTTTTTTGGTCAGCTTTTCTGCAGCCTGGCCTCCTCAGAGCCTTTCATCTTCACAGCCCTTCTGCAGTCCTTCCCAGTCTCTGCAGCTGGACTCCCTGCTGCTCCCTGGGGCTGCCTGCTAGCTGCCTGCTAGTTGCTATTGTTGATGAATAAGCTTGAGGTCCACAGCCTGTTCTTTGTGTTACTCAGCTTAGCCAGGCTTCACAGCACAAGGCTGTAGATAGGAAATAATATCCTGGAGCGATGCTTTACTGGGGCTTGGTCTACAACAACAAGGAAGGAGTGGGCAGATGGGTGGTCCACTGCTCCTAGGTAAGAGAGAGGCATATGCTGCTTATCTAGCCAGTGGGTCATGGGCTGCTCTGTGGGACTACAGGAAGTGTCTTTAGGCAACCTAGAGCTACTCTGAAGTCTTCAGACTTCTGAAGTTAGATCAGTTTCTCTGACCAACCAAGAGATTTACCAATAATTTGAAAAACAGGAGGAAACAGATACTTGACTGCCAACTCTCACAGTTCCCACAGACATTGGGGCTGAAGTGCTGGTTGCCCCTGCCTGGCCAAGCTTCAGAAGCAAGAGTAGTAGCCTGAAGATACTTCCATTCTCAGAGCCCTGGAGACAGCAGTTGAGCTCCTATCTGGATTTTGATCCTGCTGGGCCTCAGGATAGTCCGATGTTATGTCAGTACAGGTTGGGATGTGAGGAAAGTCTAGCATCTGTCAATCAAACAGTCCTAACTGCTTGGGGCAGTCAATTTCAGTCATTTAAAGAAAAAGGCACTAAGGAATGTTTGCTTCAAAGTTCTAACATGAGTTAATGTTTGGCTAGCAGTGGACAATCCCAATGTTTTGCTGGGTCCAACATGGCCTAGGCGGGAACAGAACTAGCAATTACTCATCATCGTCATCATTGTCATCATCATGATTATTTTTTAGTTTGTCAGCATGTCAGTATGTGTCTAGTTTACTAGTTCCTAGTGTGATATTTTAAGACAACACAAAAGCAAAGCAGTGATGGTGCATGCCTTTAATCCCAGCACTGGGAGGCAGAAGTAGGTAAAGTTTGAGGCCAGCCTGATCTACAGAGCAAGTTCCAAGACAGCCAAGGCTGCACAGAGGAAACCCTGTGTGAAAAAACAAAACAAAATAAAACAAAAACAAGCCAAAACCAAAAAGACATCATAAAAAATTATACATCTGTTAAATATATTTCAAATATATTTATCTCATGTTCTTTAACAACTTGGTTCTTATATTTTAATGTTATGATTGATATGTCCTGGGATGGTAAGTAAAACCTCCCACATATGTAAGTTTGTATGGAATAAGACAGTATAGGTGGCTTTGCCAAGTGCTAATTCATGCCAGTATCTCTGGATCCTGGGTTAGTGTTGAGCATAAATTATGAAAATATTTCTTCATGGACTGTTAAAATTATGAACGGACACTGTGTAGTCTCTTTTTCTGGTGTGTATCTGTGTGTGAGTTTGGATGTGTGTGGGCATACATGTGTACATATGCATATGAACATATGTGTATGAGTGTGTGGAAGCTAGACATTGATATTTGGTGCCTTTCTCAATTGCTCTGGACTTTATTTACTAGGCAAGGTAACTCTGTGAACCTAGAGCTGATAGCCAGCTAGCCTCTGACGTGCTGGGATTACAGGCTGCCACGCCTTAACAGCTCTCCTGTGGGGGTGGGAATCTGAGCTGCAGTCCTCCCATTTGAACAGCAAGCACTCTATCCACGAGCTGCCTCCCCAAACCTGTTCTTCCTGAACATCGGAGCATAGTAACATACCTGAAAATCTTTCCTTTTCATCTTTTATCAAAGGTCAAATTGTATTGAAAACACCGACTACCCTATAATTTACCTTCTTTATTAAAAGTAATGTAGAATTGTATCTTAAAGATTAAAGCCATTTAGTGTTTTAAGCTTTTGTGACCAGTTGAGTTCTCAGACCATGGAAGAACATGGTGGACCTGACTACTACTACTACTAAGTAAACTAACAGTTAATGATATAATCATTAGTAATCATATGGAGTAATGTTCTAAAAATGTCATACACAAGTCTTTCATTTCCTAAAACAACTCCAGGGGACAGATGTTATTAGTGACACTATTTTCCAGACGACAGAGTAGGCTTGGTAGTTTAATTAGCTTCCTGAAGTTCACGAGTTGCCTGGCAGATGAGTGTGGTTGAGTTCGGGTAGTCTGCGCTCATGGGCGCACTGTAGACTGCACACACACTGCTTTCTTACTGCTTTGCTTCATTCTGGTCGTCTTAGGTGTGTGTGTGTGTGGTTATCTGTGCATGAGAGTTTGCTGATGAGTGTATGAACCCCTTGCACCTATGCAGAGGCCAGGGTGGTACTTCCAGGGCCTTCCTCTATTACTCTTACCTCATTGCCTTGAAACAGTCTGTCATGAAAGCAGAAGTTCTCCATTTTTGCCTAGGCTAGCTGCAGAAAGCTCTTGTCTCCACCTCTTAATTCTCAGTTACAGGTTGCTTGGCTTTTTACATGGATGCATGGATTAGAACTCAGCTCCACATGCTTGCAGAGAAATAAAGTCTCTTCCACTGAGTCATTGTCCTAGATCTAAACCTCGATCTTATCAATTAAATATATAGAGCATAGATCTAAGTATGTCCTGTCATAATGAACATGTGATCCAGGGTGGTGATAAGAGCTGTTAGTATGTTCTAGTCTCTCAAATAGGATTGACATGTATTTTTAAATGATTGAGTTATTCAAAATATTCTATGATATGTAATACACATATCTCTAAGCAGAAACTATAGCCAAATATTGAGTAATCATAATTTTTGTCCATATTAAGAGTATGGGAATATATGGGCTTTTGGTTTTAGCTGAGTTTTGGCCAGTTAGTTCAGTTGATTAGGAAAGCATATCTGTGATCTTGGCAAGATTATGGGGCTTCCAAGTGTTGTCTTAGGGAGCACTGGCCATCATCAAACTTCCAAAATTCAAATACATATTCATCTACCAGGGAATCATATGAGCTTTGGCAAACTAATTAACCCATGGAGCTGGCCTGGACAGGGGCCTGGCTGCTAGACCTAATAGGGAGGCTGAGCATACCTAAGCCAGGAGACCTTTGATTCTTGGATGCTGAGCTAGAGGAGAATGGTATCTGGTGAGGAGGTTGAGGTCCAGGAATAAGAAAAGCAGACGGCCAGGGGAAAGGATAGTGGAGAAGGTAAGATGGTTCTGAGGTGCTTTCAAATATGTATCTAAGAACTACAATGGGAAGGACCATTCCGAACAGATTCACTTTAACTTTGTAGATACGGTCTACATCTGAAAGATGCAGCCCAATTTTCAGTCTGCTGCATCTATTTTCTTGTTTATTCCAGGGCTGAGCAGAAGATTCTTGTGGCAATGGTGTCTTACCAGGGATATGCTGAAGAAGCCTAAAACAGTGATGCTTAATTATATTAATAAAAAGTAACATTCATTAAATTATTTAACATTAATTCACATTTGTTAATTCATATTAATTATAATTATATAATATATAAAATATATACTTATAATATATATAATTATATAAGTTTATATTAATCAAATGTAACATTATATTGAATAACATTCATTATGGGTCAGGTGTGATACAAAGAACTCCCACATGAAGCAACCCTCTAAGGCAAGCTTCTATTAACCATACCCTCATGCTCATCGTACAACTCTGACAGGCAAAAGAAGCTTAGGAAAGTTGCCCAAGGTTCACAAAACACAGAGCAAGGGTATCTTTGGAGGCAAGGATTCAGTCTGAAGGACTTTGGCTCCAGATCTTGGGCTACAAGATAATATATGCTTGTTCTTATGTGCTGCCATTTTGGTAGATTTAAAAAAAAAAAAAAAAATCCTTCTCTCCAGGTATAAGGGAGACATTGAATTTGCTATGTTGCTTCACATACATTATACCAGTCTCCAACAACAAAGTCCTTTGGCCTTCAGCTCTGACTCAGGATTCTAATTGTAAAGAAGTCCATATTCAGTGGACCTTTGTGAAGGACTTCATGTCAGGATTCTTTTGGGATGGGACAAAGTTTTGGCTTGATCTTTTAATCTACTAGAAGAGGTTATTATCTACCCTGTAAATAAACCATGCACATTATACAAAATATATTTTTTTTTATTATTTTAAAGTTATATTTATGTTTGTAGGTATGTACATGTGAATGGAATGTCCACAAAGACCAGAAGCAATGGATTCCCCCGAAGTAGAAGTTACACATGGTTTTGAGCTTCCCAGTGTGGGAACTGAACTAGGGTCCTTGGTAACAGCAATTTACTCTTTTACTAGACAAACCTTCTCTCCACTCTCACATCACTCTATTTCTTTTGTCTCATTGAGCTCATCTTGCCAATCATCAAATTGCTGAGTGATGTCCAGGCATCTGGTTCACAGGTCTGGCATAGCGGCACTGAGTCCTGGCTCTTCCGGCTGAGTCATCTGAGGAGAATATTCTGAAACTCAAGGAGCAAAGCCGATGGAGCACAGAGAAGCTGAACAAAGAAGAGTTGCTTGTCATGAAACCTAGATTGCAGACATGCAATGGGCTGGAACACAGTGATGTCTCTCTAGAACACAGTGAAAAAAATCAGACAATATTATCACTAAAGGTTTCAGGGCTGGGCTCTGGAAGTGGACCAAGAGCAGACTAGAAATTGAAAAGGAGTTCCTTGTCTGCGAGGGATTGCTGTAGTTGGTCAGAGTCTAAATTATTTGAGTTGTTCTCAAGGTGACACCATCTCCTGCCAGATTGCAGGAGAAGACAGCATGGCAAGTGTAAAGAGAAGGCCAGCACCTCAGTAACTTAAGGAACCTTTGCTGGGGAAAGTCACAGAGGGTGACGACTGAGAGCTCTAAGGGAGATGGTTAGGCTTGTAGCTCTCCATGTCTGCAGCCATCTGAGCATATACAGAGGGAGATCAGGGAAGATCCCAGGTGTTCACATCTCCCTGGCCCATAGAGGCGGGAGCCTTGCCAGTGAGATTCAGGGGGTTAGATGGGGCACCCATGGGCATGTGAGGGCTTTCCAAAGCAAATAGGAATACTGCCCAGGGTAATGTAGCTTTGGTCCAAGCTCAGGTTAGCTCTGATTCTCACACAATTGGTTGGTACGGACGTATTCTGTATAGTTCCCTTAGAAGAAAATTCAGCAATACCATCAAATGACTGGTGTGTATTCTCTGTTCTGGGAATTTTTGCAGATGTTTGTAGAAATGAACATTAACAAGAAATGAGTTAAATAAACTACTGTCTCTCCGTGGAATACAATACAGCTATGAAGAGGTGGCCTGTTTGAGTCGGCTGTTTGAGAATGCTCTGTCCACACTTTTTTTGGTGTTCTTTGAAAAGAAATGAAGGATTATATGGGTTTCTATCAAGCTTTCCGAAAACTGCAGCAGCCTGGAAGGCAAAATTATGTGGGAAGATTTAACCAGCTTCTGTTGGCCCATCCTGTTCTGTAGCTGCCTCAGTTGCCAGAGCCACTACAGGAGTGAAAAATAAGTATTTGTGGGTGTTTCGTTTGTGTGGGCTTTTTTTTTTTTTTTTTTTTTTTTTTGAGACAGGGTGTATCCCTTGCTGTCCTGGAGCTCACTCTGTAGACTAGGCTGGTTTCTAGCGCAGAGATCCACCTGCCTCTGCCTTCTGAGTGCTGGGATTAAAGATGTGCGCGGCCACCACCACCGTGTTTTTGTTTTTGAAAGACCATAAAAGACAGTGTCAGTAATGGACAAGAGGTGACTCATATAGAGGGTGGCACTTTGGAAAGGTTTTATAGTAGTCCTTGTGAGAATCCACAATGTCCAGAGGGCACTGGTCCTCGGCCTGCCTAGGTGAGGTGTATGCGATTCATTTAGAAGGAGCAACAGCAGGGCCTGGTGGCCACTGCATTTGAACTGTTAAAAGACAATAAAGGTGTCAAACGTAAGTCCCAAGTTTCAGGATACCTAGATAAAAGATGAGACTATTTGCTTAGCAGGAAGAAATGGAGGATGATAAGTTTTAGAAGAGAAGAGAGTGATAACAGGATTGAAACATCTCTGGACCTTTTAAAACCAAACTTCTACAAGTTAGTGAGGATCCCAGGCTTAGAATGCAGGGGAGTTTAGCCAGCCATAGAGGAGGGATCAGTAAGACCTCATTACAGCTGTAAGGCCAGGTAGGAGCTGGCCTCTTCCTTTGGCCTCCTTTAGCCTCCATTCCTCAGTGGTTTCCAGGGTTTCTTGTTAGAAGGCCATCAGCAGGAACTATTCAGGCACTATCTCCTCAACCAAATGCCACAGAAATGAAAAGCGAAACCACAGGGGCAGACGTAAAAACCAAAGCAAATTCCCTTCTTAGAAACACTTTCTTCATTTGATTCTTCGGTTTCCATTTGTGCCAATGTAATTAAACAGCTTTGTTTCTTTTCAGAGGAACCTCTTTATCCGACCACAGGGATTTCCCTCTGGAGGAGCAGTAAGACCCTAAGACCTCAGAACACCTAAGGAACCTTCCTGACAATCATCGTGCTAATCCTCGATGGGAAATTTGACCTCTGGTTCAGACTACAGGTGTCAAATTAACTATGAAACTGCGGAGGTCTCACATCCACGAAACATCCCATTCATACCTGAAAACAAGAAACCACATGCTGGGTGTGGATGCAGTCATCATTAATGACCCAGTTATTTTCCTGCGATTCCAAGGAATTTAAAAAGAAAGTCATTTTACTTGGCCAGAATTCCTTTTTTTTTTTTCTCTTCAAGAATGAAGAAATGGGGCTAGTGAGATGGTTTAGTCAGGAAAAGCAGTTTACCAATGTGTTTATTTAAATAAAAAGTTTCACAAAAAAATAAAGCATTTCTAAAAATGAAATACAATGATTTTGAGACTGAAATATGAGGAGAAAGAATGGGAAATAAAAATTTTTGTATCTTAACAAATAAAAGTAGTTTTTCTCTAGTTAAATAAGAATATATACAAACACATTCCTTAAAAACTTTGCAGGAGGCAGAATCCAGAGCTCCATGCATGCTTATCAAGTGTTCTTCTGCCAAATTACACACTCAACTTAAATTTCAAAATGGATATTATGGTCAAATTACTCTAGCATTCATATCCCACTGCATACATTTAGAAAAAATACACCATTGGCTATATCAGATATATCTAATGTTCTTACATTTAGAAAATTTTGGAAATAATATTATTTGCAGTTCATTAAACATAGGGTAGAAAGTTTGAGGCCAACGTAAACATGAGTAGAGTATTGTTTTACTTTGGGGGAGGGAGGCTTTTCAAAGAGCCTAAGAAGTGTTCCAGTGATACAAGGGTACAGTGTGATCATCTAATTCTTACAGCTACTACAAAGCTTTGGGAAATGCCCTTCTTAACCCCTATATATATTTCCCTTTCTGCAAAATAAAAATCACAGCAGCTTGACTTTCCTTGTTCTTAGGAAAGTTCTGTGATCATATGTGGTAATAAAGTGATGTGAAAAGTCCTGAATTGTTTCCTGGGGCTGAGTTGAACATCTCTGGGAAGTTTCAATGACTTTTGCAGGCCCTATGAATACTGGCTAGTTCCCTCTAAAAGGTAAATGAAAGATCAATCTTACTGTTACCTCTGTTTTGACCTGACTTCCTATATACTCCAGGAGTGATTCAGTCATTCGATCACTGAGAAGCAATCCAACACCACAGGATCAGAATTGTCTCTGCAGAAGGGATCACCTGTCTATCAAGGCTAACTCCAGAGTTCTACCCTGATGATCAGAAGGAACAACCAAAATGTACATGTCAAGAAGTTGAAACTCCTTTCAGATGGCTGTGGAAGTTCACCTAGTCTACACTCAAAACACTGATGATGTCCTCAGCACGGGCACCCTTGCATATGTGGATACCTGCGGATGGTTGACTCATAGTACATGTTGCCCTTGTAGCTTGAAAATCATCTGCTGTTCTATATGTAATTCATTTCCTTAAAAAACGCTTAACATTTTGTGATTCATTGATAAAGCACATTAAGTTCTGATATCCAGTATTTCTAATGTACTTCAGAACTAAGTTTGACTCAAGATCTCATGGAAGATTAAATGCCTCACAAAGGCTTGGGAATGCCTTTGCCTTTGCCTTGAAAAGATATGGAGTTTTGGGCCAATGAGATGATGGTTCAGTGAGTAAAGGTACTCATTGTTAAGCCTGATGATCGGAGTTCAATTCCCAGCATCCACACGGTGGAAGGAAAGAAATGAAAATTTGTCCCACCTTGACACTCATGGGTGTACATGCATGAACACTAATTTTAAAAGTACATATGGAGTTTGAAGCAGATGTATATGCCTCAGAACCTACAAAAGTTCTATGATAAGGAAACTGAGTAGTGAGAAACTAGAAGCAGGACTTCTCTGTAGGATAATATGGGACATTCATTTACTCATCCAGAGCTTCAAATAGCATTTATTTAGCTACTATTAAGTGTCATTTGCTGGAATAGAAATAAAGAAACAAAAATAAATGACCTTCCCTGTGCTCTGGCAGGAGAGCCTAAACAATGAATGAGAAATTACAGAAATGGAAAGATGGTGTAAGCAAAAGAGACTAAACAACAGGAGGAGGAGAAAGGAAGGAAGGAAGGAAGGAAGGAAGGAAGGAAGGAAGGAAGGAAGGAAGGGAGGAAGGAAGGGAGGAAGGAAGGAAGACAAACAGCTATGAAGTTAGGAGGGTGATATATTGAGGGGTATAGAGAGAGATGTAGGGTTGCGATGGGGGTATATAAGATCATATTTCATTGTATATATGCAGACACATAAAAGATGTTTGTAGAGGTGTAATTGATAGCAGGACTTGAGTTTTATTCACATGGTCTGGAGGAAAAACTTTTGCCTTTGACATTTCCCTCCTTGATGCTGCCCTGGGAGTAGATTCCAAATGCAAGTAGACTGCCAGGTCTACGTTAGTATATGAATGCATGAATACAAACAGAGAAGGAAAAAAAAGATTGATTTACTTAATGATAACTCTTTGTTCTCCAAAGGAATTTGAGACAACTTAGAGGAAGAGTGCAATGAAGCAAAGGCGTTACCTGTAGCCTTTACTCTGTTTGAGAGATAGACTATAGCCTCCTTCTTTGCTTCCTGGAAGCCAATGCAAAGAGGGCAGGTGTATCAAAGAATTTACAGTGAACATCGGGGAGACTTGAGGATTACTGGCTCCAAACTCCCTATACACTTTAACATGACCTTAGATGTCTGATCACCCTTCCTCTATCTCCCAAGTGCTTGATACCATGCCTAATTTTTAGATACTGGGGACTGAGGTGAGGCCTAGGCAGGCACTTTTCCAGAATTCCCTAGAGCTATTGCTGTTTTCTCAAGACAGGTTCTCACTATGATTCCCTGGCTGGCCTGGAGCCTTCTATATAGCCCAGGCTGCCTTCAGACTCATAGCAGTCCTCTGCTTCCCAAATTGGGGGATTATAGGTGTGTACCACCATACATGGATACATCAAGACTGTTTGGAAGTCTTAGAGGAGTATGGTAGAAATCAGGTCAGCTAAGCACATCATTTCTTGGCTATCAATCCCCTTAGTCTGTGTAAGGACTCCATATCACCTCCATTGTCTTGTTCTCAACTTGCTTCAGCTCTTTGATTGGTTATCAGTTCCCTTCCTCCATGCTTTTGTGACCTTTGGCATGGTGTGCATAATAATGGCACTAGCCCAAGCTTTCCCTCTGTTCACTATGACACTACACCACTTTGATGTTCTCTTTCCCTCTTTGCAGATGTCTCTCAGACTGGTTCCATCAAACACATCTTCTGTTCTCTTCCAGAATTGTGAGGCTGAAGTCCTCACATTGCTCACTCTTCTCCTGCTTTTGGCTGCAAGATCTGTGGGTGAAGGCACTGTCTTCCTAAAGGCTGCACCATCCATCTCTTACCTGCAGTGGGTAAGAGTGGTGATTATCTGTGTTTGTGATGTATGTATGACTGGCCTGGAAACTGAAGCCCAAGGAATTCCCTGTGAAAACCATTTCATGGGGGCAAATTTCAGTTGGGAATGACAGTGAGTACTTGTCTTAGAAATCTGAAGAAGTCCAGATGCCTGTCTTTCATTTTCTGGAGCAATGTGAAAGCAATGTTGCTTGTCTCCTTAGTTGGAATGCAGGCAATCCCATGCATTTATACATGAATATCTTCCCCTGAGTTTGACAATTCTGAGAAGGGTGTTCTCTTGGACCCAGATTGTACGTCCAAGAGGGTCCTGAGATGTGAAGTCAAGGCACTGGTGATGCTTGACAGGAGTAGTCAACAGTCTTAGACACCAACCAAGACATCCATGAGTCTGTAGCTCTGACTTCTTCACAAAAAACGTTATTGAGGAAATGATACATATATGCATACTAAAAAAAAGGAAGTGGGCATTTTGATTTTTTTCTTGGTGGCTTAGCAAAAGCATTCTTAGTACATTATTGACACATCATCTATGCAAATCAGGGGATTGAGCTGATTATAAAAGAAACAAGAAAGGCACAAAAACAGGGCAAGGAATTTAGATTCAAAAGGAAGATGATGGCTCTTTCATGTAAGATACAAATGAACACTACTCTTGAAGTGTGGCCCTCAAAGGCTTTGATCAGCCCCTTATTGCTTTATTTTTAATTACTGGTTTTGTCTCTTCTTCCAAATCATACCGATTTCTATTCCTCAAATGATGGTTGCCTCAGTGTTTGGGAGGAGACAGGCCCCAAGATCAGCTTGGGAAGTAGAGAGTACTCAAGACTCTTCAGTCCATAGTGCAGGAGATTGGACACCTCTGCATGCTAGGCAGATTCTCTACTACTGAGCTAGAGGCAAGCCTCAGCAGAAAGCAGCTTTTGATGGTTTATATACTGCCTATGAAATGTATAATCATTCAGCTACTTTTGACAAATGCCTTCTGGACCTTAGCATTCCTGGAACTTTGTGGTTCCATTTAGTGGGCACCATTTTGGTGACTAAAGATAGTTTCCTTGGAAACTGCAGACTGATTAAGGCTAGGCTTTTGTTCTCTGGCTCCCTCACCAGCAGGTTACATCGAGCAAGGGGTTGCTTGGTCTGAAGGGTCAATGAGGGTATGTTTAGAGGAAACTCCTAAGACAAGGCCTCAGATGAAGCTGCCAGGGTCTGATGTTGACACGGGGTCCCCAGGCTTTGCATTGAGCCATTTTTCCATTCTTCCAAGCCCTCATGTTTGGCTAGGTTCACTCTGCTCTTGGGAGAGATCTGGCAGCTGAAGCTTCTGTCTCTATGCAAACCCCACAGTCTAATGTGTACTGTGTAACACTGGCTGGGAACTCCAGAACTGCCTGTGTGATATTTCACTCCCACTCTTGGTTTAGCCAGAACTGCCTGAATGGGTTTATGACTCCCTTACAAACATCCCCACTTCTAGTTGTTTTTCTGAGGCATTCATTACTTCCCTTTAGAAGTTGCTCAGTAGGGACTCACACTGAGAGTGGAGAAACAGTCTTTCTTAGGGAAGAATCCCCTCCTCCCAATTAGTTCTCTAATACCATGTAGTCATCTCGAGATCATATACATACAGATAACATTATACAGATTGTATTTATGTATTTAGGAATATATGTACATATATACATATGTGTGAAATATATTTAGATACATAATATGTATGTGTGTTTATATATTTACACACACACACACAACACACACACACACACACACACACACACATTTCACAGGCATATATAGTGAAAAAGAGGCCAAGAATTTTAGAAAGAACAGAGAGGGATAAATGGGAGGGCTTAGAGGGAAGAGAGGGAATGGAAGAAATGATGTAATTATAATTTCAAAAGATAAAATATAATAATAAAAACTTGCTTGGTCTGACAGAGCTGCCTGATGCTCTGCTCTCGGCCTGACCCATATCTGAGATAGTGACATGCTTTCAAATAAGCAGTCTTATCAATGAGGACAAGAGTCTGTTCGTTCACTGGAAAAAGGAAACGGATGCTTTGTGATAAGCAGGAAAACTCTTTCTTCTGATAACTTCCGTACCGTCTTCTCTATGGGCATTTAAACTATCTGAGAGGTGAAGGATGGGCACAGGTTCATTAAAATGCCATGTCTAATACACAGGGATGCTCAGAGATCAAAAGAACCCACATATAAAGTAAGATGGACTGTCATCTGAGGTCAGACATTGGGAAGGAAGTAACTTTATGAAGCAGAAAATTAAAGAACTCATGTCTACCTTTACTGTGCCTTGCCTGAGTTAGAACATACATGTCTATTTTCTGAAAAGCCAGAAAACAAAGTATTGATTGAATATGAAGAATCAAGGAATTTTGTAGTAAATAAAGCAAAAGCTTGAGTCTGGACTGTAAAACAGACTCATTTCCCCGCAGCCTTCCTTTTCTACTTTGGACACGTATACCTGGTTCAGGGAAATGAATTCAATAACTTTTAAATTATTAGAAGTGTAGCCCAACATTAATCCAGAAAAAAAAATGTGCAAAGAGAAGTATGTTCTGCAAAAGAACTTGTGCAGCCAACTCTTCTCGGCAGTTTTTGTAAACCAAGGCTCTAGACCAGGAAGTTCTTTGGCTTCTTTTCAGTTTGTACAGACAGGTGAGTAATTTGTAAATTACTTACATTACTTCATACTGACAAATGACCATAGCTTCCACTAAAATATCTTGAAAAACTTATCACCTATCAACCCGTATCAAAATGAACACATGCAACGCTAGAATCTTATTTAGACAAAATAAGTGAGCGTCAGTGCAAATGGTAGTTTGTACTTCCCAGATTCAGCTGGGGTTGGACTACCCAGTGTGGTCACAGGGACGGGTGGGTTGCAAGGCTTTCCCAGATAGATATCAAAGAGACCTCCTATGTTCACTTGACATCATTATAAAAATCCATATTTATTTTTAGAAAGGATTGTTTATTATAAATCTTATCTTGACCTTCTTTTGATTTCTGCCCCAGGGACAGAAGATTGTCTGGGAAATGCGATTTAAGCTAAGCTGTGGAGGTCAGTGGCAAGAAATAGAGTGAGTCACTTCTTTTCCTGAGAAATGAAATAGTGTGGTATATTGGTTAACAGTTTGTTCTCAGAGACTACAACTGGTTTTCTAGCTCTTTCTTAAATACAATTGCCCTTACTGAGGGGCTACCTTTGCTAGTATAATGCTAATTAAAAAAAAAAGAGAGAGAGAGAGACAGATTCAACTAAGTGTAACAGTTCAAATGCCCTTCTTTCTCAATCCTGTAACACTGGAATCCAACTAGAACAGCAGGCAGTTGCCCTCAACCCCCACACAGTCCTTCCTTTTTGTGTCTCTGACATTTCCTAGGCCTTGAGACTGCAGCTGGTGTGAGGAGATACTGGGCAGATCCTCTACAGTGCCTAAGCTGGAATCACAGCCATAAACACTTTATTGGGAAAAATTAATTAGTCAGGGGTCACCTTAGACATTGGGATCTGGGAATGTCTCTGCCTGATGAGTCATGTCCTAGGGGCAAGTCTGCAACTATCGACATAGACAGGCATGGATTTTAGTAGATGGATAGCTATGTCTGTGATAGGGATATTTATTAGAGATGACAGATTCAGTAGAAGAATGCAACAGATATCTGGTCTAAGGCCAAGTACTTAAGGGATAGAAATGAGCCAATCATGGGGATTAAACCTGACAACAATGAAAGTAGCCCATGTGAAGTCTACAGGATCCATCGCTTAGCCAAGAAGAGAAGAGCTGCCCGTTAGGAAGAGAGGAGGGCTATCAGTCAATCAAAGTATCTTTGAGTTGTCTGCTTGGTTCTTTGCTGAGGGCTGTCTGTACCCACACAGCGGAGGCTTGTGTCTGCTCTTGAACAAGAAACAGAAAATCTGATAGAGAATTCTTTTAGGCTCATGTGCATGTGTGGGAAAGAGGTTCATTAAGAAGGTGCCATTCAAGCTCAATGTTTAATGATAAAAATGAGTTGAGTATTTGCCAGAAACAGGTCTAATTTAGTCACAAAGAATCAAACTTCCCCGGGATGGCCTTGCCCGGCCTTCTCTATGTTAGTTGCCTGTACTGTGAGGTACAGCACAACACTAGGTGACAGTTAAGGAAGAGCAGTGGGGTGAACACAGAAAGAAAAGCTAAGCACATGCAAGAATGTGACCTAGGGGCAAAATGGAGATACTTGGAAGGAATCTTCAAAGGAAAGAGACTGGCTGAACAAAGCATGTGCCAGTAGTGCAGGCGTTTATGCAGTTTGAAAACAATGACTTGGGTAAAGGTAAAAAGTGGCTGGAACATTTACAGAAATAGATGGGAATGGAAATTATTGTTCTGAGCAAAATAATGCAGATTCAGACACAATACCACATTCTTGTATTTAACATATGGTGTGTGTGTGTGTGTGTGTGTGTCTTGGTTCCTTGCCGGCAGGTCCAGATGAGAGAAGAGTGGTCCAGGTCCCTTCGGTCTCTCCGAGGCTGGATGGCGAGTGTTGACGGCCCAAAAGAAACACACTGGGTGAGGAGTCTTGTTGAAGCAGAAACTCAGTTTTAGTGTATCAGCCTCTCACTTATATAAACTAGGAGCATAGGGAGGAGTTTTGGTGCGGTGAGATGATGTAAGGGGCAGGGAAGGTGACAGAGGGTGTGGGGTGACTGACAGGGCCAATGGCAAAGTCTCACATCAGCAACAGCGGGCAGAGGCAGGGCCAGACAGGTCTTGTTGGTCACCCCATTATGGAAGTGACTGAGACATCTCAAAACTCAAGCCAGCTTGGGTTTGTCCACAAGGCCCAAACAGGGTTGAAATGTGGCCCAACGATGTGTGTGTGTGTGTGTGTGTGTGTGTGTGTACTTTCACAGACAAAGCAAGTTGCAAAGTGTTTGCAAAGTGTTGTTTTATATGATTCCACTTTGCAAGAACAAATTGCAACACAAATCCTACCCGTGTGGATCTGTTTATGCAGGCACAGAGAAAGGGGTATAAAAATGCACCCATGGACTGATGGCTGATATTTAGAGGAAGGAAGAACACTTGAAATGGGAATGCTGGCTTAACGCTTCCCTTAAGCATCTTCACTTTGTAAACTAATATTTGACTTAATTTAAACTCCCAAGGCCGCATCAAATCTAGAAACGGAAAGACAGCATCCCCAGCCCGATGTTCTCACCCTTAATTTTCCTTTAATGGTGTTTCATCTTTGCAGTGATTCTAGATATGGTAGATATGGTACTAACAAGTGACAAGTCAGAGCCTCCATAGCTGTCTTGAGATCCCAGCCCTAGGAAGCTGGTAGAGCATTCTTAGCCATACCTGGTCCTAGGGTCTGGATGGTCGTGAGTACATCTCAGTTTCTTCAAATGTGAATGAGAGATGGTGTCCTATCCTTGGGTCAGTTCATCTAGCTGACCTAGAGCAGTGAGAATGCCGCTGAGATTAACCGGGTTTGGTGGCAAACCTAAGCAGAAGGACAGAGAAGGTCTTGAAAGAATAGCCTTGGAGGTGGGCCTCCTTTGAGACTCTTAGGCGATGGGAGGACCCACTCTACTCTTAGCAAGACTGATGCTGGGAGGATCTTGAGGGACTCCTTTGGGTGCATCCTCACATCTTGTTTCCTTCCTGAGTCAGGGTTCTTTGGTCATAGTTATGGGCTGGGTGGATGGGTGGAGAGACTGGATTGAGAGGGCATGAGTTTCTTCAGAATGTACTTTTGTAGCTATGGAGAGTATGCTGCTTAAGACAGAGGACATTTCTAAAGTTTATTGGAGCTGATTAAGTCTGGCAAGGGGTTTAAAAATTAAGACTGTCTTTCCTGGCAAATGAGTGAGTGTCTGTATCAGCTCCAGATAAGCAGGAGGCTTAGATGCCCAGATTATTCTCTTCCTTGAGCAGAGGTATTGTCCATCCTTTCTGTAACTTTGTGCTCTCCCAAAGGCTTAAATTAATAAGAATATAACACTTAAACTAAAACAAACAAAAAAAATCACTTGACACTGAAAAACATGTTTAACAAAAAGCTAAAAAAGAAATTCCATGACAGTGGTTTTCAACATTAGCACTTGGGGACCTTCTGCAGATACCAAGGGGCTAATGAGATGGCTAAGTAGGCAAAGGTACTTTCTGCCAAGCCTGATAACCTAAGTTCAATCCCTGGACCTACAAGGTAGAAAGGAGAGGACCAAGTCCTGAAAGTCACCCCCATTACCCCATACGGCACTGTGGAGCATGCATACCCACCCCTGATCAATGCTTTAATAGTAAACGTACCAAGGTCATAAGAAGACCCTAGAACCAGTGTGTTCTGAAGCTTCCACATGATTCCACTGCATGGCTGCACATGAGAACAGCAGGCCTGCCCAATGGGAGCAGCAATGGTCCAGCAGGTGGCTGACGGGAGCAGTGGGTATCTGCACTCAGGCAGAGAAAAGTTGGTGGAGTTCAATAGTTGGCAGCAATCAAGGCTGGCCCATGGCCAACTCACAAAACTGAATCACACTCAGGGTTATAATCTTTCTCTATTCTGAATGCAAATGCTGACTAAGCCCATAAAAGTGACACGGGTTACAACTTCAGATGACTTGTTTTGCTAAACATGAGCTGTGGTAACTCCTTCAGTGACTTACAATGGCCCAGTACTTCTGAGAAAGGGGAATGGAATACTGGTTTCTAAAGTCTTGCCTGTACTGTGGATCCTACATAGAAACCAGGTGACCCCGGGGGGTGGGGGGGGCTGTTGAACCACTCATCTCTCATAGTTGGTGGGTTTCTGGTTGTCTGTGCACACCAGCTAACTGAGTGAGTCTCTCTATCTACTGGAGAACAGCTTACAATCCTCTTTAGAGCTGTCAATTTTTGAGGTGAATAAAAGTGCTTCAGAAATTACAAATGGCAGAAAGTAGCTTTAGAAACACAGTAAAAATGTGCTGCGTTAGTTTTCCTGTGGAGCCTGAAAGAGTGTCTAACTTTACTTCAGATAGGGCACCACCATCAGACCAAGCAAAGTGATTCCACCCACATCTCATCTGATGAAGCAGTGAGCTGAATTAGTTATTCACAGGAGCACGGGCGATTTGCTGATGCTACAGACCCAAGGAGAGTCCTTCTGACCCTTAGCAATTGTTAACTGTTCACATATCCCAGGTACCTCGAGTGCTCCGTGAGCCCTCCCACCTTTCAGGAGAGGATGCCAGTGGGCCCAGTCATATGAGGGTCTTGTGCAGGAAATCACAGCCATGCCAGGCTCTGGAATCCACAAGAAAAGTGCAAACACCATTTGCTCATGTGGTAAATTTGTTAAATGGAGCACTGACACAATCCAAGGGACAAGAGGAAAAGATGTTAAAGTGAGGCAACATTCCAGACGGGTTGCTTAGTCAATCCCAGAAATGCTGGCCCTGATGTAACTGACGTCATATTCTCTCTTACCTTGCTACCTTCTTTGGAGCAACTGTCAGTTCTCACGGTCTGGTGGGAATTTCCCAAAGGGGAAAAGGCAAAGGAGGCACAGTCAGTGTGTGTTAGTGAGCAAAAGGACGTATCATATGAAACAAAGTTTTAATCTTTATTTTACATATTTATACATAAAACTTCCAAGGAACCATGTGGATCCGACAGAATGTTAATAGCACATCTAAGAATAAACCTCAGGTAGTCAACATTCACAAAATGTTGAAAACTGATTAAAATATACGTAGTATGGAGAGCTACGACTTTACTACGAGGCAGGCATGTATTTTTGACTTGTATAGCACCGTCATTTACAGTTCCTCTTCAAAGCTACAGTGAAGAATGAAATAGTCAATGGTAAAATACTGCTCCAACTTAAAGTCTCTAAACAAATAAAAATAAAGTTAAAACTACCCTCTGCTTATCCACGGTTGTTGTTGGTGTAAGTACTGTACACTTCTTGTAACAATATTTTATTATTAAAACGCCTGATAGTAAGTGGCGAGAGTAAAAAAAAAAAAAAAAAAATTAAAATAAATTAAGAAGCGAAGGCCAGTCACGGGACAGTAAGCTCAGACGTTACCAATGACTAACATTGATATCTGTTTCGGAGCCACCTTTAGCAACAGCATTTTTTTTTTTTTTTTTTTTTTAACGACCACAGAAGCAAAATAAATTCTAGCTCGTCCTCTGGCGGATGGCTCTCTTTCACTTCGCGGGCATTTTCTCAGCCATGTGCTTCTGCTGACTCTCAGCGTGTCTGCAAAATCAATGATACAATCAATCACTCAGCACTGAGGAGAAAGACCCAGACTGCTTTCCAACCAACACCTTCTAAACCAGAGCTATAGCAGCCTCCCCACTGAGAGTCGGGATGAGACACACTCAAGTCAGGGAGGAGAGCTTCCTTTAAGCTCAACGGACTGTTCTGGTTTTTATAGTAGGAGATCATGACTCCTTGATTTTTGTGAATCGCAGGATTAATATGAGGCCGGCAAGTATTAAAACTGTGAAGAAGTGTTGTGTTTAAAAGATGTCAAGAGGTGAGTAGCCGGGATATCTACATCAGTGAAGAGTTAAAATGTGATTTCTTTGTGCCAGGCATTGCACCCAGGGCTCAATAAGGCTGTGGTCTTTGCAGGGAGCATTCCAGTGAATGTGGCCAGGAAGGGACAAATGGCAAATGAAGAGAGCACAGACAGGAAACAAACATTAAAGGTCCCGGTAGCTCATGGTAGAGTACTTGCCTAACCTGCAGGACGCCCCAGCACTGCAGGAACCAAAAGGGTAAAACAAGTCAAGATCAGGTTTCAAGACTGAGTGGCTGAGGGTGGACTGAGTGATTTTACTCAGTGGGGCATTAACTAAGGCTGACAGGAACCTGCAGCTGTCCCATCTAATTTGCTCTTATGAAAGCTTACGTCAAACACATGACGTAAAGCTCTGAGTGGATACAAGTTTCCCCATGATAGCATAAGTTCCCCGCCCCCAGTTAATCCTCAGCATCAATACAACAATGAAATGGCCACGGAGGGTGTGATGCAAAACTTGGACAATCCAGAAGCTGAGTAGTGCGCACAGGAGGGGAGGAATGGCCATGTTCTTGGCAACCCCCTGAACAGGCACAACCCAAAGAAATGTAAGACCTGTAGGCTGTAAAAAGCTAATCGTTTGGAAGGATGATTTTAGGAATTGACAAATCTTGTGAGAGGCTAAGGCTGTGGTTTCTGGCTGTCATCGAGGGTTGGGGACAAGATGTGTACTGTCTGGATGTGGGGAGTCGATGACGCCAAGCTTATTGCCCTGGTTTCATGCAGAAAGCCTCCTATCCATGGTGCAGAGAAGACAAACCACAAGCAGTTTCAAAAATTGGGCACGTGACAGCAGCACCCTTGCCACATGCAGAAACTCTGGAACAAATGGCAATGTATATTTGGCAATCAAGGAACCCAGGGAAATGCTGTTATTGCCCCTCCTCCAACAAAACGGACCATGGCCCCACTGAAGGGTCTAAAGAACTATGGGTCATTTTCACAGAGAATCTGTGAGCATCTCCAGCAAATCCAATTCAGGAAATGTTCTGGTGTCCTGTGATAGAAGGTTCCCTATAGCTAACTGAATTATAGCTCTTACAGTGTTTGTTTTAATGTACCTCTACACAATTGTACACACCGGTACACACATCAAGAGACTTCCTGCAAAGGCAAGAAAAAGTGGCAATAAACAGCTTTAGAAAATATTAAAAGCTATGTATTCCTTTGAGACATACATAAGAATTTCATTAAAATTTTAAGAGGGAGAGGATTTCCATAAACCTTTTCATTAATCATTTTTACATTATAGTCCTTGGTAAGATGTAAGATGTATATCATTCAAGCCTCGCAAAATGACTACATAGATATAATCATTGCTGAGGACATACTGTGTGCATGGCAGGCCCTGTGCTAGAATCTAAAACTAACAAAGGATTCAAGTGGTGCGATCTCTGCTCTCAGGAAAGGGAATTCATCACCACCTGGGGAGAAACAGCAGACCAGTATGACTGTGATAAAGCCTCGCAGAGGCAGGGCTGTGGCCAGGACACAGAGGGGGGACGTAAGCTGGTCTTGGCATCCTCAGAGCTGCTGGCACTCTAGCACCCAGCACGTGGCTGGTCATGTGTGGGAAACACAGCAGATGGAATGTGCTGGGGCTACTCCTCAGGGATGGTCTTTTAGAATAAAGCCTTCCAAGGTCTTAACTGCTGACCAGATTTAGCTGGTGGGGTGGTGCGTCCTGCCAATCCAACATGAGGAGAGAATAATGACCCAAAAGTAAACTCTAGGAGGCAGGCAGAGAGACTGTCTCTTAAGAAACACACAAGTGATTTTCAAATCACATGGAAACTTTTAAAAAGTCTGATTCTTAGTCTAGTCCAAGAATAATTAAATCAGAATCTGTCTGTGTGGGACCCAGGCACCTGTAGTTTATAAATATCTCCAGGTGCTCTCAGTAAAGAGCCAAAATTGAACTGAGCGGATTTGAACTGACATCTATAGTGGTGAGGGTAAGAACAGGTAGAGGAAACTGCGGACCCAGACTTCCCAGAGGGGTCTCTTTAGGGATAGCACTGGGAATGGCTAAGCACCCTCTGGTTCTCCTCTGTCCCCATGCACAGGTTCCCACCCCCAGCATGAACAGAAGGATGTGGAGGGCTTCAAGGGAGCACCACGCCTCTGTCTATTATAGGACTGCTCCAATTGAAAAGCTTCCTCTACTATCTCCAAGCTTCTGACCTTACGGGCCTGCTTGTCCTGTCTCCCAAATCACCCCATCTATACCAGCAGGACCACAGAGAGACTGATATGAAGCCTATCATCTTGAGAAGGGGGTAGGAGTCCCTCAGTGTCCCTCTCAGCAAGGAATGCCAGCACCACTGCAGGGGTGGGGAAGGTATTTGCTATCATAGGCAGGTAGGAGCTATGGAAGACTGCAGGCTTCTGTGAACTATAGGGCGTGGCTGTCTATTTCCCTGCTGATGCTATCCTTTCAATTCCATGACTCTTGGATTCTTGGGTAACAAAATGGATGCTTTACAGTTGCTGACGGGGCAACCCAACATGTCTCCAGGTGGCAATGGTATTATTTGAGTGTTACTATAATAATTCAGCTGCTGGCAAATATTCTCAACTTATGAGGCATACGTCTTTCCTTTTTCAGATAAGGGATAAGATCATTTAAAGCATACAAACAAGGACCTGGGAAGAAAGTTCAGTGGTTAAAGCACTTGCCATACAAGTGTAAGGACTGGAGTTTGGATCCCAGAATCCAGTGTATGATGAGTAAGTGTGGAGACCTGCCTGTAATTACAGCCTCTGAAGGCAGGGAAAGGGGATCCCTGGAGCAAACTGGTTAGCTAGATGAAATATATTTATCTCCTACCCATACATGCCCTATATATATCTACACAACACACACACACACACACACACACACACACACACACACACATTCTACATACATACATACATACATATACACATATACACATACATACATATGGTGGGCTTTACTATGAGAGAAGCTACTAAGAACTGGGAACTAGCACTAGCCTGATTCATTACTCTAACCTGCAAGGCAGCTGGATCCATGTCCAGCTTGACACTCGATCTCAGTTTCCCCATGATAAGAATAATCTGGTGGTCCTGGGGCTGTGAAAGGATCCCTTCCTTCCAGGCATGGCAGTAATGATCAAGAGCTGACCCATTTAACAGCTGGTATCTCTTTGTGGCACCAACCGTGTGGCTATTCCTGTGCTGGAAACAACAGAGTGGAATGGATGAGGGGCAGTTGTCTTGGGGATAACAGTTTTGCAGGATGAAGTCCTTCTAGGCTAGAAATGTTGCCCTGATTTAGAGCAAAGCATAAGAAGTCCTCATAGATTGGCAGCTATCACCATTTCTGGGCTGGGAGATAGCTCAGTGAGTAAAGAGATTATTTTGTAGGTGTGAATACCGGAGTGCCTTGCCACTTTTAATTGTCAACTTAATACAGTTTGGAGTTAACAGAGAAGACAGCTTTGACAGAGGAATTGCCAAGATCAGACTAGCTGATGAACCTGTCAGTGGGAGATTGTCTTCACTGATAATTGATGCAGGAGGGCCGGGCCCACTGTGGGTGATACCATTCCCTGGGTAAGTGGTCCTGGACTGTATGGAGAAGTTAGCTAAGCACTAGCCTTAGTGAACTGGACAGTGAATGAGCCAACACACAGCATTCGGCCATGGTTTCTGCCTTAGAGTTCCTACCCTGACTTCCTCCAATGATGCACTATAACCTGTAAGATGAAATAAACCCTTTCTTCCCCTAGGTTACTTTGGTCATAGTAATAATTGCAGCAACACAACTAGAACATCACAGAAAGATGGATACTGTAGCACGCTCTACAGCCTCATTACTGTACTGTGTACAGCTACTGTGAGATGGAGCTGGAGATAGGGAATCTGGAAGCCCAATGGAAAATAAGAGATCCTATCCCAAACAAAGAGGAAGATAAGGACAGACACTCAAGGTTGTCCTCTGACCTCTATGTGCCTCTCTCTCTCTCTCTCTCTCTCTCTCTCTCTCTCTCTCTCTCTCTCTCTCACACACACACACACACACACACACACACACACACACACAGAACAGAGACAGAGACAGAGAGAGATTAAAATAAAGCATTTTCTAAAGAGGATTTTGGGCCTCTTCCTCTCTTCTAAATAGCAAATATCAATAGCTGTTTGGTGAATTAGGTACAAACGTAAGGGATGAAATCTCAAGAGCTCATGCTTGCCCTCGTGTTTCAACTTCGGTCTACCCGAGACTTCTTTTCTCCTTTGGAAGGGGGAAGCCAGACGGACCTAGTCAAGTCTTCTATGTCCACCAGCATGGCATCTTGTTCTGTGTGCAGCTCATCTCGAATGAGGAGCAGCTGGACCAACTCTTCATTCAAACCTGGGGCAAAAAAGGGAACGTTAAAAGTCAGATCAGGCCACACCGAAATCAGAACGTAACGCATGTTCACAGACATAAAAGTACATATAAGCAGTTAAAGATCATAGGAAAGAATCTTTTCTTTCTCCATGTTTCACGTGTGTGTGATTTGCATGCATGTATACGTATGATTTTACATGTATGGGTGAGTAATTATACATGCGGGGGCCCATGTTGGGAATGATCAGCAATTGCTCTTCCATATTGGAATAAACCCACCCTGTAATCAAACCCTCGGCTCACTCATACAGCTGCTCTTGCTCGCCAGCTCACTCTAGGGATCTGCTGTTTGTACCTTCTAAGGTAAGATTACAGGTAAGACACCACACCCATCCAGAATTTACATGGGTTTCTGGGGATCCAAATTCTAGTGGACTCTTACATCAGCTTCTTATATGTGCAGGTGAAGCACCCTTTGGAGCGACATGGCCTGTTTGTAAAATTAAGAAGATACTGAAAAGAAGAAATATCCTCTGAAATACTGCAAAGTTAGCTTTGTGGTGAGGCAGGATGGGTAAGATCTGAAGAAAGACATCTGGAGAAATGGTGCAAGGAGAATCCCCTGAGCCCTTGCCTTACAGCCAGAAACTAAGGATGAAGACAAATATTTCTAGTTCTCCTGCTATTAGTGGATGGGGACGCGTGGCTCAGGAATAGACAAGGAGCCCACTCTTACATTTTACCCTCAGAGAAGTTAAGAACGATAGCTGTTATGTCACACAGAGGGAGAACAGCTGAAAAGATGTGAGAGCAAAGAGACAAGAGGAGGGAGTGGGGTTGTTGTTGCCACGGGCTCCCTGGACATGTTTTCAGAGTTTCTGACTTCAAACAAGCCCTCCACACCTGTGAGTCTAAGGTTTAAAAACAAAACCCTCAAACCAGTCAGTGGTGTAACAGGACCTTTCGTCCCAGCACTTAGGAGCGAGGCAAGGGCAAGGGCAAAGGGGGGCAACAAGGGGCAAGGCAAGAGGGGCAAAGGCAAGGGGCAAGGGGCAAGGGGCAGGCAGATCTCTGAGTTCCTGGCCAGCCTGGTCTACAGAGTAAGTTCCAAGACAGCCAAGGCTACACAGAGAAACCATGTCTCGAAAAAAACAAAACATTAAAAATCTGAAATGCTGTCTCTTGATTCTAAAACATCACCTAAGCACATCACATTTTTTTTTTTTTAAATTTGGATCTAGTGAAAAAAAATTATCTTTTTCATTTTTCCTGGGTGGCCTTCTCTACACTGCTCAACTGTCTCACATTACCCTCAGTACACAGGAGGGTTTTGTTTTGTTTTTTTTTTGCATCTTCCCCAGCTCCATATTAAGTTTTAAACTTTCTATTAAGGAAAGCTTAAAACTAATATAACAACAGAGAAATCTACTTAGTGACTCCCCACAGACTCTTGGCCTCAACAAAGACCAGCTCGAATCATCTTTCTCGAGTCTACAGGACCATTTTACAGGCATTACACACACCATGCACCATCTCATCTGGGGCTGATGACCTGATCTGACTGACCACGCTGCCCTGTGGGGACACCATCTTTCTCTGGGCCAAACACTGCCTGCTCTCTGTGTGACAAACGACCTCCAATGAGAGCCATTAACAAACAGCTCCCTCCCTCTCTGGATGCATCTGTTGAATCCCTTTATCCTGAGAGGGGAGAGCTTTGTAATTTTTCCATATTTGTAAATATACATTTTTCAGCTTAAAAAAAAAGTCTCATTTGGTGTGTGATGACGATGATAGCTAAAACAAATGTGTACCCACATGAGGTGGGAGGAACGCTTGAGCAAAGCTTGCAGCTATGGAAGTTTGTTCTAGAAACAGATGCAAGTTAAACACACGGCCTGCGCTAGGAGCCAGCGATTTTAAAAGGATTGGTAACCATGGTGAACGTTTAACAGTTCTGAAAGCTTCTGACATTTTAGAGTTTAAAAAAAAAAACAAAAAACCAAACAAACCAATAGAAGAGCCCTGTGATTGTCTTGATCTTGAAAACACACAGACAGCCTAGTGCAAATGTAGAACAGAAGCAATGAATCTCCCAGGAAGCCTTGCCCCTCACCATTGTCCACCTCACGCCCACTTCCAAGCAGATCCCCACTTACTTTCAATCTGGGAGTGGAGGTCATTGACGATCACTTGTAGCTGCCCAATAGTCATGTCTCTCAGGTCGGTGGGCTTTAAACTTCTTTTCATCAAGCATTCGCTTATGTGAGGCATGTGCGGCAGCTGGAGACACAAGGGGCAATGGAGGGGTAAGCCGAGAGGCAAAGACCCTGGGGAAGAGCCAGTCTGCTCTTACAGACCATGTCCCACCCACCTACTTCTAGCTTTCCTAGGCCCTGAGCATCCTAAGGGTGGCCCCATTTTAGCACCCATTTTCTACTATAATGCCCTGTGTAGGGCAGACAACACACTGTCTGCATCCCAGGCTTTCAGGTTGGTCTCTCACACTAGGTATGGGGAACGTAAGTAATAGGAATGGTAAGGTAAAATTAACAGTATCTGCTGCTGTTTACTACTTTATAGCATGTCACCAGCACCGATCCCTGCAGCAGGCCAGTGGCAAAGCTAACAGTGACTGTTAAGTACAGGGCACTAATTCATTACATTATACCATCTCCCTTGAGAGGTAGGTGAGAAGCTATAGCAATCCCTCACTTGTGATAGAACAGGAACACAGGAGATCTGAATCATGGCCCGTGAGCGTTTACTTCTATGAAATGCTGCCCGTGTTTCTCATTGTAACAGGAGACGGGAAAAAGAAACGGACTTTGTTCTTTCTCAATTGCCGGTGCTTCTGACAAACTGCCTCAGAGAAACCCAAGTTTGCATAACTCTGGGAAAGAACCCATCTTCAGCCCCCAAACACTCGCTTGCACGCCAGCCTCCGCTGCTTACAAGATCAGCGACGGGAGACTTTTTCCTGTTCTGTTTTTCCACTTCTACTTGCATTTTGGCCATTGGTTTGGCCATGGCCAGGGCCATTTTGGCTTCAGCTTGTAGCTTCTTTTGCCTTGTGAGGAAGTCCATGTCATCCAGGGATTCAGATTCCTCCTCAGTAGTGTCTCTATCAGAATAGGAAGAACTCTGCTTGCTCTGTGAAGGAAAAAAGAGCAGTTTCAAACTTTACTTTAGTTGTCATGCAATTGGGGAGGGGCACTAGCAACAGGGTCCTCTCTCAGCAGGGGTGGGGGTGGGGGGCTGGCAGCAATTCTACTACCCACTTGATTGCAATGAGTCTGTCAGTCACAAGAAACCTAAAAAAGGACCTACTTAGAATGATTCTGTCTTGAGCACAAATAGAAGAGTGGTAAAAGTTATAACAGGGCTATGTTTAATTATGGAACCCAGAGTCAGGGTCTGAGATGGTCTTCCGAGAGATCAGGCATCAGATGACATTTGCCCTGTGCTCAGAGGTCAACACGTACCTGCTGCTCATTAGAACAAAGGTGAAAGACACCACAGAGGGGAAAACATCTCAGCAGCAAACACTCATGATTAGTCTCGACTTCTGGAACATGTGGGCCTCTCGTTCAAAGCCCAGTGAGAAGGATTCTTTCTTTCTCACATATATGCATTATACGTAAGGAATAGATAAGGGGATGTAACTATTTCTTATTTATACTTGGTCAGCTTTGAACTCACTAGGAAGCCTAGACTGACCTCAAACTTGTGATCCTCCTGCCACTGACCCCCAAGTGCTGGGATTATAAGCACACGCCACCATGCCCAGCTCTCTTTTATAATCTCTAAGACAGTAAGTGATTTCTCTCATAGTCAACAACTTTATAAGCCTTATTTATTCCTACTGTGTCCTGATTTTGGTTTTGTGGTCACTGTCAAATTCTTGAAGCATGTAATCCCAGCCCCTCCTGGGATGGCTGCTGCGGATTCAGGACAGAATAGATGCTGAACATCCAGGAAAGAAGACAAGGCATGGCCCAGGTGGTGGCCAGGTGGACTTACCATGGGGGACAAGGGCGTGTCCAAGCTGGTTTCAGTCTTACTGTCATCTGCATCGCTGTCCTTGTCACTGCCACTGTCATTGACAAAGCATATCTGGAGGTTCATCCCACTCTGTAGTCTGGGCGGAAACAAGTGGGACAGTAATTCTGCTTAGTTAGGTGTTACCTGGCTGTAGCTGAATAAATGGAGTTTACTAACAAAACAGTTTTCTGTGTTCTTCATGTGGAGAACTAAGTGACCCAAATCATTCTACATTTCCCTCTGTTGTTGTTGTTGAGACAGGATTTTGCTATATAGCCTGGGCTGGCAATCCTTCTGCCTCAGCCAATTCTTTTCTGCAAATACAAACCTTATCAGAGGATCTCCCAGCACACTGGTTTTATTTTTCCACATCAGTTTGTGCTTTGAGTTATATGTTATAGCACCCAGTGAATAACAAACACATAGTTGGTACATACAGAAAGATGCTTTGAGTTTACAGTTCTGCCAATCAAGATGAACAGACTTCAGCCAATAACATTGTGTGATGCTATTTCAGATTCTATTTTAGAAGGACAACCCAAACAAGTTCACGAGAACCAATGTCCCAAGACTACTACTAGAAAGTCTCCTTCCCTCCAGTAAGACAGTACCACTCGAAGGAAACCTTTATTTAAAGCAGTTGCTGAAAGCCAATGGAGGAAGCTCACTTATGTCACTTAAAGACAAAAACACCACAGACATGTTTACCCCAAGAGACAGAAGAAATCCCAGGGTGTTTTAAGTCTTAAAATGCATGTCCTTCTGCAGACTGTCCCCTACACCCAGCACTACGAGAACACACACTTCTCGGGAGTTCATCAGGATTCTGAAGCTCCAGAGAGGAAACTCTGGCAGTGGAGTGAGAAAGGACAAAGCACTGGCGATGACGTGCCCAGACCATGGGCTCAGCTCTTGGTCCTAAATGTCTTTTGAAGGTGAACCGCATCTCAGTACTATTTGGTCATTCTCAGTATCTCCAATATCCCAGTCTTGTGGGAAAGTAAGGCTTGTGTGTATATAGGTATGTGTGTGTGTGGGGGGGGTACCAGAAGGCGTCACAGGGAGCCAGTCTAAGGCCACTTTGGGGCAGAGAGACACTGAATTTGCTCTGGTATTATTACTGCTGCAAGGGTCTAATCTAATACTTGACATTTGTGTTTGGTTTTCTTTATCCTAATGATGGGGAAACTTTGCACGCCTCGCCCACAACTGATATAATTGCTCCCCCACCCCCAACACCATTTAGCCTCAGTGCTGGGATTAAGATGGGTATGTACTGCCACCTATTGTTAAATTTTATAATTACACAAGCTTAGTTTTCCCTTCAAAAAAAAGGTAGCCCCTCTCTCTGAGTCTGTCCAGCCTTCCTTGACACAGTCGGGGAGGCCAGGCCCAGAGCTGCAGGGAAGCAGGCCACAGGTTCTCAGAAGACTGGTTCACAGCAGGTTCCAAATCCTGAGTTTGTTCAGAGCTTGGCATGGGGTAGGTGCTTCGTACATGTAAACTACCCTCCTCTCTCCACTTTCTGGAAGCTGGGCAAAGGCACAGAGAATCTTAGAGCTGCTGTGACTTTCTAAAGGGACCGTACCCTAACACCGCTCACACACTGACAGCTACCCCTGATGCAGTCAGCTGTCTGAAAGAAGACGCACGACGCCATCAGTAACTAGAAAGCAGCTGGCCCTTCAGTTGTGCCAGGACTTGCCTCCCTTAAATTTTTTTCATGTATCTTGTGGTATCTAGCATGTTCAGATTTCCCTTTGATCCTGACACATAAAGTTTAACAAATTTGTGATATCTGCAGTTTGTCTAAAAAGTAGAATCAAGTAATTTTAACAATAAAATAAAAATCTATGGTTCGGAAGGACAGTCTGGGGACACATTTTAATCTCACCCGAGTCTAGGATTATGCAGCATTTCCTAGATATGAATAAAGTCTCACAAAGAAGCATCTGGCTGCTGCAGATAAAGATTGTAAAAATATCCAACAACCAGCAGAATGGATATCACAAAACCAAGTTAAAGATGCCCAAGCACAAATATCTTCATTGTGAAGAAAATGTGATGATAAATTCTACAGCTCTGCCCCTAACTGGCCAACCACCCACAGGGAGCTTCTAACAGCTGGGGGACTTGAAGAGCCCCCACACCACCTTAGTAGCACAGTAGGCCATGGGAAACTGAAGGGAGCTTGGGTGGGTAGGTGGGGGTGGGGTGGGGCAGTCTGGGGGAGGGGGCTTGTAATTCCTTACCTAATCGCCAAGAATGTTACTCACAGGGCACATGTGACATAATAGCTGATTAAGAAAGGGTTTTAGTAAAGACATCTTCAATGGGCTCCCATTTCAAGAAGGATTTCTTTGCCTTTAGCCTTTAATCGCATTTTAGGAGGAAGACGACTCTGGGTGAAATTCAACCACATTACCCAAGCAGAGGCCTGGCTGTGGGGTGACAGGGCCACCGGGTCTTCTGAAGGCCTCTGTGCCATGGAGTCAGAGAACAGATAATCCCCATTCTGGCCTTCCTGCCTGGCAGCTGTCTGCAAGGTTTATTTCTGAAAACTGCACTTCCCTGGGTCTCTGCCCTTTTGCTGCCTCACTTAAATCCTGCGAAGTTCAGTCTTTCTTGGTCTCTGGAGCACAATACCAAGTGAAAAAAAGATTTTGTTTTGGAAGCTATCATTTCAAAGCATCCCATTCAGGCTCATTTGATGTTTTAAAAGAAGTTTATTTTATTTGTGTGTTTGTGTCTATGTGAGTGTATGCACGCGTGCACATGCAGACACACACACACACACACACACACACACACACACACACACGAGTATGAGTGCCTGTGGAAGCCAGAAGAGGATGTCAGACCCATCGGAGATGGAGCCACTGGAATCAGCACTGGAGTCTGAACTCTGGCCTGAGACATCTCTCTAAGTATTTAGCAGAACATTGCATTAAAAAAAAAAATGCCATGGGTAGTCTGTCTTGCTGGTTGGTTTTACTTCTGGGAGGTCGAGGTGGTAGTGATTAGCCCTGGAATCTCTTCTTTATGGACCACATGGGATGTCACACAGTAGAGCTACCCAGACTGTGGGCATGAAGCACCCCGCCTGGGTCTGGATAGAGGGTTGTTGCTGGAGGGTGCTCAGAACCTGCTGAAGACTTGGGCACGTCTTCTGGGCACATCGGCATGAGCAGAAGCGGCTCCCATGGGATGGTGTTGATTGCTTATGTGGAAGGGCACTGGATGGGGACACTGATTGTAAAACACAGTGAGAGGAACATCTCCTGGAAAAGGGCTGTGATGGTTTCAACTGCAGTTATGAGGACTAGTTCCGCACGGGCCTGGGAGGATGGCAGACACAGGATGTTCTTTGCCACCGAAGGAGATCTCAAAGCACAGCCAATGGTGTACAACTGAGTAAAACAACAACCAAACCAGAGCCCCAAACCAGCTCTTCATCAGGCAGTGACACCTGGAATACCGGCACACAGGACACAGAGGCGGGAAGGTTGAGAGTCGAGGCCATCCTGGGCTGCATGAGGAGTTGCTGTCTCTAAAGGCTGAACAGTTGGCATAGAGCTCAGTGGTAGAACACTGGCCTATGACGAGCACGGCCCTGGATCTGACTGCTAGTGCTGACCGGGAAAATCCATTTCTTTTAAGAATACAGAGACAAGACTTGTGTTCTCCAGACAGAAGCAAATTCATGGTTTTACGTTTGCTGGTGACTTACAGCAAAGATTGTAAAGTAGGTTCATGTCCTTGGTCTTAGGTTGGGCTGATTAAAGTCTGAGGGTGGCTCTGAAGCCCAGAGTTCCTCTTTGTTTTCTAGTTCTAGAAATGAGAATCTGGCTTAGGCATCAATGTATGAATATTTAACATTGTGTGCATGCCTGTGCTTGTGTGCATGTGTATGTGTGTGCATGTGTATGTGTGTGCTATATGAGTCTACACTTAGAGGTCAGAGAAGATTTTCCCCTATCCATTTATTCTTTTGAGACAAGGTCTTTCACTGAACCTGAAGTTTTGGCTAGGCTGGCTGGCCAGTGAACTTCAGAATCTACCTGTCATCATGCCTCCAATTCCAGGGTTAGAGATGTTGTTGGCATGCCCAGCTTTTGTGTGGGGACTGGGGACCTGAACTTGGGTTCTCATGCTTGCATAGCAAGCATCCTCACTCACTGATCCATCTCTCTGACTTTAAGATTTCACAGTCTTTCATGCCTCGACTCCGAGACTGCTTTCTGAATAGGCTCTCTGTGTCAGTTCATCCCAGAGCTCAGAACCGAAGTCCCAGGAACACATGAGAGCTCCATTTTAATTTACTAGAGCCTACCTGTGTTTGGCAGCATAACTTTACAGAGCTTATGCCTCTTATCCTTGTTCATAATTTCAAGGCAACTGAATGGCTTCACCCAGGAAACAGAGCAAGAGGGACCTTCCATATGCCTATGGGTTTCAGCTTGCATTGCTCATTAACTGCAGCCACTGGGGCTCGTGAGCCACGGTCCTGCAGTACCATTCATAACTCAACATCCTCAACAGTTTGTGGCCAAGCTGCTAGAATACATTATTTCCATTTATCTGAATGGATCTTTGATGCATTATTCAAAGGTTTTATACATAATGAATAATCACTCATATTTTTCATGCCATTTTTTCTGTTTCATATTGATTTCAAAGGGGATAGAGCATCAAATATGGATTATAACTACCCAAGGGTATGTATAAATGCATTTCATTTTTCTGGGACTATGTCATGATGCACATGAGAACAACTGAGTTTGGGGTGAGCTTTAGCTACGCACCATGTGAGATGGTGGAGGCTAAGAGGACACACTATTGCTTCGTAGAGAATACTTCTGCATTCCATAAACCGCCTCGTTCTCGTCCCCATTTACTGTGCCTTGTAGACACTTACCTCAAGAACTACACAAATGCCTACTGCTATTTTAAAAAGCAATGAGAAAGGAACAAGGTTTCCACTTCTCCACATTCATTATGGAAACACAACACTACCGATTCTTTTATTCTAGCAAGAGTGTGTAAACTTCCTCTTGCTTCAAAGTCTAGTCAAGAAACAGGAAAACACTCCACTGGACTTTTAAAAAATCATTCTGACTGTAAACCAGCTGCAAATATTGCTGGTTCGACACATGGCGTCATCACACAAAAGCACAATAAATGATCTTCTTAAGCATGTATGCAGAGAAAGGATTGCTTGATGGTTAGTTCATTCATTCATTTACTCAAGGATCAGACAACACGCTTTCTTATTTGCTATAGTCCTACTATGGTCTACTGGTTTTTATTTGGATCAGTTCACTCATTGCAGTTTTTTGTTGGACCATGCAGGCATTTTATGGTGCTTGACCCTGTTAGTAAAGGCATGACAGTTGATCGAGGAATAAAACCGAGGTCTTCCAGCAAGTCACAAGGGCCTGAGTCATCAACCACAATGTGCAAATACACACATTGGAAGGGAACTCAAAAAACAGTGGTTGGAAACTCCCTATTCCATTAAACATTCCGCTACCTGGACATTACCAAAGTAAGGTGCTACCCAGGAATGTTAAAGCAGAGAGCTTCAGATGAAAGGAAGTGCAGCTAGCAGACAGATGAACCCAGGAGAGAGCCCAGAGGGCATCCCCTGGAAGTCGTGTGTCCAGAAAAGTTAGCTGGTATTCCTAACTAAGTGCCAAAGAATAGCTTGTCTGATGGGGCAACGTATCACTTTGTGTCTTGTCCTGGTATTTTTCTTCATTAATTTACTTACTTCTGATCTGGCATCTTAAGAGGACACATCAATAAAAGGCAGTGGGCCTGTGAACGGCTGTCACTGGGTTTTCTTCTCTATACCTGATACACATGCCCCCATTTCTACTCCCACCTCTAAGGCTAGTTCTCAATTCTTCTTCCTGTACATGTTCAAAGCTCAGCTGATACAGGCTTCCAAGACTTCATGGCCATAGAGTCTCCGTGGCTAAGCAGCTAGTGGATTGGGCGGCCACCCACGAGCTTTCCCTTGGAGAAGCATCAGCCTGTTTCCTAACCTGGGCTCCAGAGAGCTATAAATACTTGCATTCCTCAGACAGCTGTTGGTTTTCATTCCACACCAGTGCCAATTTCCTTCACTGATGACCACTTCCCTGTAATTGAATTTGGAATTACAGGATTTTAATGTGGGTGAAATGCATTTTCAAGAGGAATACTCTCTAGTATGAATGGAAGGCAAGAACGAACCCTCTTAGGATAGTAGGCATAAAATAGCTAGAGGTCAAATGTGGTCTATTTTCATCTTAATTGAGTTCTGATGATTTCCAAGCAGCCTATTTATGAAATAAAAGTTGCCATTTGTGAACGTCTACCATATGCCAGGCACTTTACCTACCGTACTAAGGAGTGGGGACCTTGTTTTACATATGAAAAACAAAGTCCCAGACAGGTAAAACTGCACAAAGACACAGTAGTATGCGAACTCCCTCCTGAGGGGCTAGGACCCTTTAAGAGGGGTAAAATACATTCATAAATGAGCATAAAAGAGAAGATGAAAACACAAACAAAATTAAACCAAAATGAAACAAAAATCTGGAAACTGATATGCTTAAGAAGAAAAGATAAAATATGATGAGTTACTCAGCTAGCAAACACACAGGCATGCACGTGAACACACGTGTGCAAGCACGTATGCACACTGGAATAGCTGTGAAAATGGCTGAAATGCCGATACGGTATTATGTGAAAAGAAGGGTCATAAAGAATAATTACAGTGCGGTTCCAATTTTATACATAAAAATGCATACGTAAGGGCCAGTGCAACAGCTCAGCAGGAAAGGTCCCCTTCTGCTGCGCCTGCTGAGCTAAGTTCATTCCCCAGGGCTCACCATAACCGGAAGAACAGATTCCTACAAGTTGTCTTCTGACCTTCACACATGTGCCATGGCACACGTGTGCTCCCCACCCCACAAAAATAGAGACAATGAGTAATCTTCTCAAATGTTTAGGTGGGATGGGAAGGACTACACTTAAATACTTCTTGATGGAAGGCATTAAGTTGACTTTAGACTCATCTCCCTCGAATGCCTCTGAGTTGTCATGTGTGGGCACTTGTAAGAATTAGAAAAGGCAAAGGAGAGAGGATGAGAGTTGGCGGTAGAGCCTGTGTGTTGAAGGGAAGGTGAGTGGGGCTCAACATTTGACAGCTGCCATCTGACTCAGACCACACTGAAGCGGGAGTGTGACTCACACCCGAGTCAGCCTGATCTGCTTTTGGCAGGCTGCTGTGAACAGTGGGAGCTGATCCGTGGGCAGCTGGAACACTGCCTCCTTGTAGGTGAACGGTTGCGTGGACAGGCTCTCCCACTCACCCACAAACACCCCTCCTGATCTCAATGCTACACTTCTCCATGTGACTGCAGTAAACCACAGCCCCTAGGTAACTGGCAGAAATTTAACTATTTTTCAAAGCCAGCCATCCTAATTACTCTGCTCAGTCCCTGAACTGAAACTTTTCTCTCATGCCGACAGCTGCTAGAGCCATGCAGGGTAAAGAAGCAAGCTTTCCTTTGTCAGGTGCCTAAGAGACTCCTGAGAAAATATGGCAGAGAATGGTAGTAATGTGTGTATTTTGAGATAACTGGGGTTAGTAGGATTTGTTTGTCTTTTCTCTTTTTTGTGATGGGACAGAACCCAGGGCCTCACACATACCAAGATTGAGCTCTACTCTAACTCCAAGGTGAATACTTTAATTCATGTCATTTTATACTTTTCAAAGTAGAAATACAGCACTCATCTCCCTTATGGTTGCACTGAGAAACAGAGGTTGCTACTTAGGCTTGGTTCCATAGTAACATTGCCTTAGATGGCTCAGTGGTTAAGAGCACTGATTGCTCTTGGAGAGGATCTAGGTTCTATTGCCAGCACCCACCCAGAGAGGGTGTCACTGTGGGAACAAGCAAGGCACTGGTGCTATGGATGGTGTAGGAGAGTTCAACTCTGATGTGAAAAGTTCCAGGAGAGACCTTCACCAATGCATTTCTTGTTTTTGTCTGTTTGTTCTGCAAGTGCTAGAGACATATGATAAAGTCTGTGATGGGATGGCTGAACTGATGAGTTCATAGCAATGCTGTTGCTTTTACACATGACCTGTCACATGATCAAGCCAGTCAGCATTCTAGCATGGAGGGAGACAGGTGTGTGAGTCCCTACCCTTAACTGAGAAGCTAACAGGTGCTGAAGCTTCTGGCGGAGGGACAGTCAGTTTTTGTTATGGGCGTGTCCCCTGATAGGTTAACCATACTCCAATGGATGTCCCTCCCACCATGAACATATGGGCAACACACATTGGACTCTAGATTATTAAACAACAGCAACGAAACACAAAATTGGGAGAGGGCGAGAGGTGGGAGGCAGCCCTGAAAGGAGTTATGGGGAGAAGTAGGAGGTGAATATGATCAAAATAATTTGTGTGAAATTCTCAAAGAATGGTTAAAACAGCATATAAAAAGAATATGTCCAAACAAGTGTAAAATGAGTCTCTCAACAACTAAAACTAACTAAGTACCCAGGGGACATTTTTCATTTATCTATCTATCTATCTATCTATCTATCTATCTATCTATCTATTTATTGTTTCAAGACGGTATATTTTTTATTGGAGAGAAGGTGTTGAAACAAGATGTCTTGTGGCTTAGATTGTCATCAAACTTGCTATGCATCTGAGAAGGACCTTGAACTCCTGGTCACCCTGTCTTAGGATCCCAAGTATTCACATTACAGGTGTCTACCAACATGCCTTGCTGATAAATTTTTAATAGACTAAATTTAAATTTTTGTTTAAAGTGGCTAGAATTCTATGATTGTGTTGACTGAGACTTAGTGCTTGGAAAGATGGAGATGTCTAATGGACATATTTCTTATCTGAGTGAATAAAACGAGACTCAGCTTACAGGAAGAACAGCATGAGAACAGAGGCGATGTCCAGGTTGAGCAGCCCACAGCATTTTCCAGGATGCCACCTTCACACGCTTCTGCATGCCCCTTCCTGTGTTTCCTCTCTCTCTCTTTTTTTTTCCTCTTTTTTTTTTAAATTGGATATTTTATTTACATTTCAGATGTGATTCCCCCAGGGGACATTTAATTGGCAGTGTTTTGCTTTGTTTTAATTTTTCATGTGCTATAATCAGCACTATATGGAAGCAAATAAAAATGTAACAGAAATAACAACATCAAACATCAGGCTGTACAGACGAGGCACTCTTCTGAGTACTTCCCTTGCTGTCTTCACGGAGACCTTAAGAAAAAGGCACAGGTATCACCCCATTTTACAGATCAAGAAGTTGAGGCACAGTAACATCATTAGCAAGTGCTACTAAGTGGCAGTCAGGTCCTCGGCTCCTAAATGCCTGGTCCTATTTGTCACGCCCTAGTTCCTTCCTTGTGACTGATCCAGGCAGCACTCTGGACCCACTGATGGTGCAGAGGCACTGCTGTGAACGGAGTGAGTGGATGCATCATTTCTTTGTTCTGTGGGATGTTTGAGTGGGATGTGAGAGGATGAAGCTGGGAACAGTTGATGAGAGAGACCAAAGCCTGGCAGAATGGGGGACTATGATGGAAAGGCACGAGTCTTTTCTTTTAATGGCATTTGTACTGATACTATTTACTTATCTATTTAATTGCAAATCTATTATACATCTGAAGAGACACAACAAATTATGGCCACCACCCCCCTCAACCTGATCTGTTTAAATAACAACATGGAAGGGTTTGTGTTCTAAGTAAAAGTATCTTCCATGGGTTTCATGCATGTGATAATCTGCAAAAGAACAATCTGAAGGACATGTTTATAAGATTGAATTAAAAGATGGTGCTGGGTGGGGATGTGGCTCAGTTGAGCTGCTTGGTTGAAGAAGCATGAGATTCTGAGTTCAGTGACCAGCACTGAAGGAGAAGAAAGGATTCTGGGAGACCTCCAGACAGCCAGCTCACTGTTGGAGGGCGTAGCTTCCAGTAGTGGCATTGACACACCCGAGGCCCAACGCACGTGTGTGACCACTGTCTAAAGGGGGTGTAAATTGCACTGATGGTATCCTGAGAACATGTTAAAGATGATGCAGAATGAAAGCTAAATCCTAGAAGCTCTTTTAATTAACATTCTGCTGTCCACCAAAGCCAGTTTTTAATATAACATGTAGCCCTGTGCTCACCCCCACCTTTTTGTGCAATAGCTCAGGCAATTGAATTCTCACTGTTGATGAAAAAATTCATAAGACAGGGTACAGCTGGTTATGCCTTTAGCAAGATGTCAAATTCAGCCTGCACAAAATTAATTGCACCTAATTAAACTGGGGTCATTGGTATTATTGTAAAGCAAGGCTATTTATTAGACAAAGCAAATTTCACAAATACCAATTTACTTTTCTTTTGGATTTGTGAAAGAGAAGTATTGCTTACTTAATTAAATTTGTTTTGCTATTTTAATCTTATTGCTTCTCAAAAGATCCACTTTAAATCCTATCTCACTTTGGAAATTGTGTAATATTTTAGAATAAGGTCTCCTCGAAACAAGGCATTCAAAACAGAGAGGCTTTCTGTGGAGTACGAGACGACAATTCACAAAGAATTAAAAGCGGGTGCATAGCCAGAGTTGGCTGTGATGCTGTTGCTGCCAACGTGAAGAGTTTTTAAAACACATTAATGCGTGTGTATGAGATCACTGTGAAGTTTTAAAGATACACCATGCGTTACAAACAAGGCACTTCGGTATGCACTTCTCATTTCAAGGAAGATGCTGTAATCTGCACTGAGACAGGTCAGTCTCTTTCCTCTTTCATGCCCGGCTGGAGCAGCCACTCCACTCACTTCCAGGAAATTATGCAAAAATCATTACTGTTAGAGTCAAGACAGTGATCCATTTTCCTGGCAGATGATGCTAGCTCATTTCTCTCTCTCTCTTCTCTCTCTCTCTCTCTCTCTCTCTTCTCTCTCTCTCTCTCTCTCTCTCTCTCTCTCTCTCTCTCTCTCACACACACACACACACACACACAGTTCCCATATCCAAAGCCCTGTGAATCTCATTTCTTTAAAGCTTCCTAGGTTCTCTGGTAAGGGTCTAGCTAAGCTGGCCCTGCTTCCCGCCCTCCCACCCAAACACAGAGGAGGTAGCAGGTGTCTGTAATTGGCCTTGCTTCAGCCGTTCACCAATAAACATGGAAGGCCTAGAAAGAAATAAATTTTGATTTGGGGATGGTTGAGATAAGTAAACAGTAATCATTATTCAAACCAGCTGCTCAAAAACACTCTGGGGAGTTTGTTTTTATCATACAGCCTGGAGGGAAGGATACAGCTCATCTAGGCTACTCCACTGCTCTGCAAGCGTGATAAAGACAGCTATCTAGGATGCCTTTATATCTATGTACGCTGAAGAAAATCCATCTTGAGTTAAGGTAGAAAGAGAGTGGAAATCAGACTGATCAGGGGCTACTGTGAAGAAAGAAGGGAGAGGAAGGGAAGTTTTCTTCTCGATGTTGGGTTGGGCTGTAATGTTCATAAATAAAGATTTCCTAGATGCCTATCAGTAATGGCTATTCATCTTGTGTCCCTACAGTAGCTAGGCCTCTTCCTATCTCCTCAACACTAAGCTATGTAAGCTCAAAATGTGGGAGCAGAGTAATAGCTGATCATTATGGTGGTCAAGAAACAGTGTGCAGGGAAGCATTACACCAGAAGTAAAAGCTAGGAGTGACAACACATCGGTACGCTCAGCACACAGGAGTCTGCGGCGGCTGGAGGGCTGGAAGGTGAAGGCCAGCCTCCACTGTGCAGCAGGATCTACCCCACACCCCAGATATTACTAAACCTAGTATATTTCTTGGAAATCTCATTTCAAAAAGTAGGTAATCCATTTTTCTTATTTCCTATTAAGCAGTTAAGACCTTTTCCAAAACGATAGAAGAATGACAAAGATCATACAGTCTCAGTTTAAGAAGGTGATTATGTCTGGATTAGCAAATTTTGCAGGAAAATGTGACACCCCATGTAGGCCACGCTCCAGCACACGTCGGGTCTAATGAGCTGTGTTATGCAGCAATATCTAACGTTCTTTGGCTATAGTATTAAGCATAAAATGTCTTTATGGGATTATTGTAAGCCTAGCTTACATTTAACAGCTTGCCACTTAAAAAAAAAAAAAAAAACTGCTTTAAGAGAGATAACACCATCCAGAAAAACTCAGCAGGGCCGAAACCCGGTGGACCACGCCAAACTTGACCTTGAAGGCATGGCTGACACACTGGGACTCTCACACTCCTTCACATCTCTTACATACTGAATATGACTAATTTTTTTGGGCAGGTAAATTCAGATCCTTTAGAGTATGAACAGGAGACAGATTAGGTTTCCAAAGATTTCCATTTACTTCAGTAGGCCCTGCCTTAAAAACCAAGCTTACAATTTCAGAATCCAGTATTTGGTGGGCTTGTTTTTGGGATAGGGTCTCGGTTCACCCCAGCTTGCTTGGTGCTTTGTATATCGGCCTCAAACTTACTCTTCCTTCTGCCTCAGTCTTCTCTGTGCTGGGTCTGTGCTACCATGCCTGGCTCTGCCAATTATTCTTAAATCCCGCACTCCATTTCATATTGAGGACTGAGCTCTTCGGGGTAGTGGATTCACAACAGGTCTATCTGGTTCTGGATGTTTAACTAACCCAACACACCTGCTCTTGTACATTCTGGAGTACTGGACTGCTGAGCTGACATCCTGGGATACTTCTGTAAGAGGCAAGGCATTTCCGCCCTGTGAAATGCTTTTGGAATGGCTGGTAGTGACTGGGGTGGGTTTGATAGGGGTAGGATGGAGATCCAGAAGGTGACAGAAGAGAGTAACCAGCATGCCTTCTAAACACATATGAAATTAACAAGGAACAAAATGACTCAATAAAAACACAAAGAAAATTTACATCCTAATAGCCTTAATGACCACAGGTTGTATACGAGGGGTATAGAACAGCAGTTTAGCTTTCCTGGAGATCCCTCCACCCCCTGACACTACATTATGGCTAATGAGGATGATGATGGTCAATCATAACAGATTTTCTATTGACAAGATAAAGCGATGTTTCTTAGCAACATTTAGGACACTTATTAAATATCATCTTGAGTGAAATTAGAAAAGTCAGGGTATTCTCACAGATGATGATCTCATCCCAGAAGAGAGATGAGCCCATCTAAAAGAACAGGCTATAAATAATCTCTCTAAGGCAAGCCAACAAGTGCAGCTTGTTATATGCTACTGTGAAGAAGACTCGGTGCTGTTCCAATTTGGCTCTGCTCTAAGTCTCAAGTGGCTCTGGGAAATGGAGAGAAGAACCAAAGAGTAGGAGGGCAGAAAAGAGATGGGGGAAGCATTTTTGGGAACCCTAATTCCCGACCCTCAGTACTTCTCTATTGGAGAAAGATTGTTTGGTTTTACATATAGGCTTTCTTCATGGAATTTTACTTGAGAAGGTATTTTTGCTGAGGTTGAGTGTGGTGGTGTACTGTTTTAATCCCAGAATTTCAGAGGCAGAGGCAGGCTGGTCTTTGTGAGTTTGAGGCCAGCCTGGTCTATATATTGAGTTCCAGGCCATCAGAGCTACATAGTGAGGCCCTGTCTCAAAAACAAAAAAAGAAGACGTAAACCAAAACCAGACAAATGTTGAGGGTAATATTTAAAATGGCAGCATCCAGTCTGGCTTGTTCTTAACCGGCAACCATGTTCCCGACTATGGCTGGTTCTTAACCAGCAGCCATGTTCCTGACTAGACGCAGCCAGAAGCCAAGAGCAGCGGCGTGCTCCAGACGCTGCTGCTAGGCTCAGACCGAGGCTCTGGCCAGCCTGAAGCACCAGCCCTGTCACCCACTAGACGCCATCGTGGTGGCTAGATCAGCCAATCCACCACGCTGTCCACAATGTTTGGCTGAGCCCAGATAATACCCGCTATCCCGTGGTACCAGGTAGAATGATGACTCTTAATACTTAATGGCTATCCAATATTTATATATTTTGGAAATGCTCAATTAACATTATGCCCACACAATTAGAATTGTTAACCCAATTAACTAGCCTAGATATGAATAAGTACCTGAGACTGCTAAAGACATGAGGACATCTCCAGCCATCTTCTCTCCTTCTTCACCTCTTCCTTTCCTTCCCCGTCCCTCCTCCAGACTCCTCGCTCCGCCCACCTCTCACACGGCCCAATCGCCGAGCTTTATACAAATGTAGCGGGAAGATATCCCGCTACAGACAAACATCGAAAACCTCCATGAGACATAAGCATAACGTAATGGCTACCACTATCTATTTGCTCTTATAAAATCCTCCTAACATCTGTGACAGGAAGACAGATAGGAAAGAGAAACAACAGCACAAAAGCATGAAAATCTTAGGAAGATAAAATGAAATGTACAGAGATATTTAAGTGTTTGAGTTCTTCAGCTGCGTGCGAGAGCGGCTGGTACTAGAGGAGTATGAATCGAGACTGCAGAATCCTGGAAATACTCAGAGGAGCAGAGAAGAGCAATGCACAGACTCAGTACTTGAAAGGGCCATCTAGACCAGCTCTCTGCCTGGCTAATCTCTGGCCTCGAAGAATCAGGAAGTTTATTCTCACATCAGAAGTGCTCTAGACTGGAGTACCTAAACACACACTAAACTTCCAAGCCTTCCCTTCCTAGGGTTGTCAGACACTACCAGACAGGCTTACAACCCCTCACAATGAGGTTTGATGGTTCTTTTTGACTGTACGTCACAGACCAAGAGAAAAGACTAGATGCTTTCAGCTGATTGCATTTCTGGTGAAGGACTGCCTCAGTGTGGTTAGTTCCATCGTGAAGATCCCGACTCATTTGTTCAACAATACTTGGAGACTTGACCTCAGGTCATGTGGTTGCCTTAGTGACGAACACAACAAAGACTTGCTTCCTAATAACTTACATTTGGGTGCTGGTGAAAGACAAAGAACAGATTTAAAGACGTTCTATAAATGTCTTAATAAGGGAAACAGGTCTAAAGAGAAAACCATGTCAAGGTGAGTGGATAAACAGGGTAAAAGAGAAAGTGATAGGAGCGTGGGTGTTTATTTGTAATAAAGCAGCCTGGGAAGGTCTCTCTGAGGAGATGGTGCATGTCAAAACAGCCTAGCCCACAAAGACAGCAAAATAGCCTTATTATCCTATGCTTAATTATTATCAGATCGGAAGCAAGAGAAAAAAAAAACAAGAAAAAATCATGGGAGAGATGAATCACAGTAAAAACTATCTGAAACAATCAAACTAAAATTTCAATGAAATTAAACATACTAACAATTTTGAAAGTGTAAAGAAAATGGAGAAATATCTAGAAAAATACATCTCATTAGAATTGACTCAAGAAAGACACAAAAAATAGGTACAATCAGATAGCTCTTAAGGAATGGAAGTAGTTTTGAAATAGACGCATAAATACCAGACCAATGCAGGTGACTTCACAGAAGCAGATCATTACAATATTATGTAGACGTTTTGGGGGATAATATGAAATATAAGTCCCTGCCCCATTTTTAAGCCAGCAAAGTTCTAAAAGCAGACAAAATATTCTAAGCCTATGGAAGACCCATGTCAATTATGAATATACATGTAATAATCTTAGGCAAGATATTTAAAATAAAGAATATGAAAAAAAGATAATTTACCTCAACTTGCTTTGGTTTATAGGATATGCAAGGATAATTCAACATTTTGAAAATCTCTAATGTACTGCACTGATTAATTAACAGAACAAGATAACATGACAGAGCCATTTCAGCAATGAGGAGAAATCATGTGATGGAATTAAAGGTCCACTGGAGATCGGAGTTCTTTGTAAATTATTAATAGAAGAGAACACTACTAACTCTGTAAATGATTAGCTAGGACATATAATTAACACCACTCCAAACAGGGAAACTGTAGAAATAGTCTACTCAATCTGAGAAATGAGGTAACCTCTGTGATTTCTAATCCTCACTATATTCAAATACCTATCAAGTACAAAGGAAACAGAGACAGAAACCAGAGGCATGGGATTAGAAAGAAATAAATCAAGCCACTGTACTTTGCAGAAGATATTATTGTTCTAAGTGTCTAAAGAACCAGGCACGGTGGTGCATGCCTTTAATCTTAGCACCTGGGAGGCAGCGGCAGAAGGAAACTGAGTTCCAGGACAGTCAGGGCTACATAGAGAAACCTCGTCAAAAAAAAACCCAAAACCAAAACAAAAAACAAACCCTAAATAATCACTATAAGAAATTACAGGGGTATTATCAGCGATGGTAAAGTGGGTATAAGACCTGCTGGTTATGTAACACAGTGGTAGAGCATTGTCTAGCATGCATAAGTTCTGGGTTTGAGCCCCCATACAGGAAAGGGCTACAGGGGCTTAGGTAGTTAGTTGCATTTTTCTTCAGCAGTAACTAACAAGGAAACTTTATTAAAGAGAACTTAAGGTGTCAGAACAGAAAGTATCTGTTAATAAGTATATCAAAACATGTGCAGCACTCTAAATAGAAAAACACAAATCTTTAGTTTTAAAAAGACTTAATAAATGGAAAGACAGACCATGTTCATACTTGAGAGGATTTCATACTATTAAAATGTAATTCTTCCTGAATTGACCTATACATAGATTCAGTGGGAATCTTAAAAAAATATGAAAATATTTTGGCGAACTTGATTAAATGATTTAAATTTGTATGGAGGAATGAAAATCCAAGAAATATTCTCTCATTGTTTAAAAGTGTTTACTTTCTTTTTAGTCTGATTGAAAAAGATTAAAGAAGTTGACTATCCAAATTCTGTGATATATTTTGAATCTATAATAATAAAAATTATAGTTTTTGAGCAAGAATAGAAACAATGAAATAAGTGAATGAAATATTCCCATGATTGTAGAGGAGGAGACAGTGTGATCTATGGGATCAGCGAGTGAAGGGTGGGTCAGTCATCAAGCATAGTAAGGTGGGTACTATACAGAGAAGAAGAAAACTGCTTTCTTTCCATACCTTATAAAGAAGTCAACTGACTGATTAGACTGCTAAAAATTCAACACCTTCTACTCTTGGTAAGACTAGCAAATATCTATTGAACCATGGGATAGAGAAAGTTTGAGTTTGGTTTCTGAGACAGAACTTGATATAGCACAGGCTGGCCTTAAACTTGCTATCTAATCAAGGTGGGCCTTGAGCTCTTGATTCTTCTGTCTGCACATCCAGTGGGCTGGGATTACAGGTAAGTACTACCAGGCCCAGTTAGGAAAGATTTTGCACACAACACTAACCAGAAAAAAAAAAAACTGAATTACCTGTATCAAAATCAAGACATATGGTTAAAAACACATAAGAAAGTGAGAAACAAGCTAAAGCTGGGAGAAGATAATTGCAATGTGTATTTAGGATTCCTAATATGAACTAATATTATGAGTAAATAACCTTGATATGGAAAAGCACACACATAAGAAGGAGGAAGAGGAGGAAGGAGGGAAACCAGAAATTTGAAATAAGACAGACATTTCACAGAAGAAATGCAACTGGTTAATAAACAGTGATATGCTGCCATGTTCCTATTCAGTTAGCAAATAGTTTTTTAAAGGCTGTACTGAGTGTCAACAGGTCTCAGAGCCACAGGTTATCTGAGACAGTGCTGGAAGGACAGTATCCTGCAGCAATTGTACTGGCCATGATTGGCATTTCAAACATTCATGTATTTTTCTCCTAAGTCCACCCTCACGTGCACACCAAAAAGAAATCCTACCTATGAAGAAGACATGGACAAGAGGGATGCGAGCAGCAATGTGACACCACCAACTGTTCCAAAACATCCCCACGCCCATCATTACAAAACTGACTATAGAAGCTACTGTAGCCACTTAGAGTATAAAGTGGAATTCATTCACGAATGCGCAGAGAGTTCAAGGAGTCAGTTCCTATTTATTTAAACAATAATAAGTCTCAAGTAACAGAAACATGCTACATGGGCATATTGGCTAGTTCTGTGTCAATTTGACATAAGCTATAGTAACCAGAGAGGAAGGATCCTCAGTTTAGAAAATGCCTCCATGAGATCCAGCTGTAAGACATTTTCTCAATTAGTGGTCAATTGGGAAGGTCCCAGCCAATTGTGGGTGGTGCCATCCCTGGGCTGGTGGTCCCAGGTTCTATAAGAAAGCAGGTTGAGCAAGCCATGGAGAACACCCCTCCATGGCCTCTGTATCAGTTCCTTCCTCCAGGTCCCTGCCCTGTGTGAGTTCTTGTCCTGACTCTGGTGATGAACATCAATGTGGAAGTGTAAGCTGGATAAATCCTTTCCGCCCCAACTTGCTTTTTGGTAATAGCATTTTGTTACAGCAATAGAAACCCTGACTAAGACAACAGGTCAGGTGAACTAGTGTCTGATTTTAAGAACACACACATTAGATCATTAACTGATCCTAAACTGTACTGTAACTAAAAGGAAGAATGAAAGGAAGGAGAGGTAGGCATGTTTGTGGGAAGAATGTGATAAAAAGAAACCCCAACTTTTAGAGTTGAAGCAATAGATGGTTATTTGAAATAAAATCTGAGAATATAAGCATTTAATTTAGAGATATGTAGGTAAATACCTGAGGCAGCAGCCAAGGAGCTAAAATGTCCTGCTTCTAGAAAGCAGAGCAATATGTGGGAGCTTGCATGCATACATATTATATATATAATATATAGGAATATATTCTATACACACACACAACACACACACAACACACACATATATATATACACACACACTACAGTTTTGTACACTATAAGAGAGCAGGGTATGGGGGTCAAGGAAGGATGAATATGGTTTCTGCCACCTTCATGGATTAATATGTAAATATATCGTATCAAATATATGACATATTTCACAAATATATTGAATACATCTGATAAGAACTTATAAGTATGAATTTACCAAATGGAAATGACTCAGCTGAACAGACATATGGAACTGCTAGAGAAGATATTCTGGCCTCTTGGGGGCGTAGCAGAGAACAGTAGCCAAATCTGTAAGGCCATACATACACAGTGGTCCAATCTCCTCATTTTACATTCAGAAAAATGAGGATGAGCAAAACTAACCAGTTATTCTTCTAATGCAAAGCAGATTTAGACAAAGCTGCAGGTCTGTCTCTAGGCCACAATACCTTCTACTATGGCCACGAGGAGGTGACAGGCCAGGGGCACACTGACTTGCTGGCTCCGAGGGGAATCCTACGGGAGGAGGTGGATACCCAGCTAAGGCTGTGATGAGTTAACGTTCCATGGGCAAGCGAGTGCTTGCCTCCTGCTGCACCCACTCCCCTGTCCTCTTTGAAACTATGCACTTGTGTGACCATGTGTATGCCCTCTAGTCTCCACTAAAGGACCAAACAAGGCTTATTAGAATCAGACAGGGCAGGATTAGGTGGGTTGTGGGTATCAGGTTGCTCCTTCTGGGCCTCACATAAAGCTGAGATACGGTAGGGATCTGACTGAATGAATGCATGGGCATTATAATTTTTGCTAGCACTGGGATTAGTGTTGACAATATATGTGGTATTTACAGAGGCTATGTTTGCTTTAGGCTCAAAAGATAAAGAGCTAGGCATGGTGGGTGATGGAACAGAGGGTACCAAGTAGTGCTGATGGGTATTCAGTTACTTCTACATGCTTCCATTAGTCTCTAGGAATGGAATAATTCTGAAAATTATCAATACTTCCATTAAGCAAAGTTGCCAACAGAATGGTGGTATGTTCATCAGCTAGCAGTGGCATAGAAATACGGGATTTCAAGCTCAGGTGAGACACACTGAATCAGAACCATAACTCCCTGGGTGACACATAAGAATGTTAAAGGCTGAGAAGCCTCTTTTGTTTTCCTGGCAAAATTGGAAACTTTACATATTTTATTTGGAATAAAAAGCTATGCAAACCACCAATAATATCTTGGTAAATAAATAAACAATGATAAGGGAGTAAGGATATTCTAAAACAGTGGTTCTCAACCTTCCTAACGCTGCAACCCTTTAATAGAGTTCTTCAGAATGTAGTGACCCCCAACCATAAAATTATTCATGTTGCTGCTTCATAAGATGTAATGTAAATATATGATATGCAGGATATCTGATGTGTGGCCTCTGTGAAAGGATCATTTGACCACCAAAGGGGTCTTGACCCAAGAGTCGAGAACCACTATCCTAAAATAAAGACCAAGAACCTGGCAGACAATCTTATAACCGTAATGAACACAGAACAATCAATGTGAGAATAACAGTTCTCATGTGCTGGTATTCATTTCATATTAAGGGCTACTTCTGAGTGCTCTGGGGTTGTTTAATGGGAAACCTGGTGGTCTGCCACATGTATACGACATCAGTGGCTTAGGCCTGTTGACTGGTTGGTCCATGAAATCAGCATTCTGTCCAAAGATAAATGGAATATAAAAATGTGACCTCAGGTAGCTGAGCATTGAGCCATAACAACAAGCACCAGTGAAAATAATCCAGCACACAAATGGGGAAGGGTCTGACTGAAACCCAGAACCAACCATACAAGGACAGACGGCTGTCTTTCATTAGACGCACAGGCACCACAAGGTACACACCAGAAGATCAACTCAAAAGCGTGCTCACCTCGAGGAAAGGCTTGGCTTCCCGCTTTTGCTGCAGCTGGTATAGATTCCTGGGCCATCGTCAAAGAAGCTTCCGAGTGCCAACTTCTGTCTGATAGACTCTCTCTCATTCTTCTGTGCCTAAAATTTCAAGGGAAAAAAAAGGTGCCAATCAGTGGGCAGATACAATGCAAGCATAGGCAGTCCACCTTGCTAAGTAAGTTTCTTGGAATGTAACATTAGACAAAAACATAAATGGGCTGAAGTCCAGAGATATTTCAATTATTAAAAGCTGGAATGAAATTAGTCTCTTATGGCTCTAATTCTAATTCCAGTTCTTTGGTGCCTTTTTTTTTTTTTTTTTTTTTTAAATCTCCAGTTTTGGCATCCACTGAGATGCCTATCCATCTTCATGGGGCTAGATGGAGCTGCTACTCAGGGCTGGCCAACAATTTCTCCTAAATTTAATCACTCTGGTCTCAAATAAGGCTTTCCCCCAGACCTTCAGCCCACACCCTCCGTAGCAGGAACAATAACCCATTCAGCTGTGCACACTGGATTCTGGGAGCTGGCTGCTGCCATAGCTTGGTCTGGTACAGAGGCAACCTGACTGATACCTCAGTCTGCCTGCACTGGGCTTACAGTCTTGCTGCGTATGTTTCTGTTTGCCTCCTATTTCCAGAGTATGCATGAGCATGAATATAATGCCTGTGGTGATTGGAGAGTTGTAATTGGCCTCATTGGTCTCATATTTTGATTCGAAGCATGCATAGTAAAAAGACTTGAGCTACGCTACTCTGATCATTTGGGTATGTTTACAATGCTCTGCTTCCTATTAAAAGCCCCATAAAAACTCACCAGGCTGAACTTTTAAGCCCTTTAAACGACGGGGTAGAAGATTAGAAATGATTTCCTTAGTTAAAAATAAAACCAGTACAAAACCAACCAGAGAGCCTGGGCTGAGAAGATTTGGGGGGTTTCATGAGTGGGGCCATTTCGTGTGCTGAGCAGGTTCTTCAGGACTGCTGCTACCTGTCTGCTCACGGGACTTGGTGGTGCTAGCATTCTCCCTGCAGAAGGTTCTAGAGTCACGCCTGTGCTCTCCTGGGTCACAAAGATCCAGTACATCCAGCTGGAAGGATGGAATGACTTACTTCATTCCCACGTGAAAGCCAGGATAAGGACTCCTCTGTCTCCCAGCACACTCAGGTCACATGTGACTGTCTGCGTTTCAATCTAACGATTGGTTAATTAAAATTTAAATTCAGTTCCTCAGTCAACCTGGCCTCATTTCAGGAGCTCCAAAGCCATTGGGAATGAGTGTGGATATCACATTCCACAGCAGAGTAAAATATGACAGCATAGTATTTTATGGTGCTTCAACAGCTATGTTAGAATGAACTAGGGTTTTTTTTTTATTGGAAATTTTTTTACAATTCAGATATTCTCTCCTTACCCATTTCCCCCCTCCCTCCCAGGAACTAACTATCCCTTCCCCATCCTCCTGCCTCCACGTTGGTGTACCCCCACACACCTCCCCCGTACCTCACCTCCCCACCCTCGAATATCCCCCCCACCCCCGATGTCCAGCCTTCATGGGACCAAGGATCTCTTCTCCCACTTATATATAGCTCCCTTGCATATATAGCTGGAGCCATGGGTCCCTCCCTAAGCGCTCCCAGGCTGGTGGTTTAGACCCTGGGGGCTCTGGTTGGTTGGGATTGTTGCTTTCCTCATGGTGTCCCAAATTCTCTCAACTCCTTCAGCCTTCACTCTATCTTCTCCATTGGGAACCCCATGATCAGATTAATGGTTAGCTGTGAGCTTCTGCGTCTGAGTATGTCAGACTCTTGCAGACTTCTAAGGAGACAGCTATATCAGGCTCCTGTCAGCATGTACATCCTGACATCCACATCAACCTCTACCTTTGGTGACTGCACATAGGATGGATATCCAGGTGGAATGGTCTGTCTCTCCTTCAGTTTCTGTCCTGCACTGTGTCTCCATATTTGCACCCTTGAGTATTTTGTTTTTAAAGTATAAATCTTGGGGTGCTAGATCCAGACACTTAACTTCAGAAGGTTTGAAAACTTGTTATTCAAAGAAAGCTCTCCCTCCTCTCTCTCCTCTCCTCTCCTCTCTCCTCTCCTCTCCTCTCCTCTCCTCTCCTCTCCTCTCCTCTCCTCTCCTCTCAACACTTTTAAATTCTTGAATACCATAAACATTCTAATTTACACTTAGCAATGACATCTATCTATACAGCCAGTCATTGCACCCCCCCGCCACCCATTTTGGCACATACCAAGGAGATAATGCATATGTGCACATGCATACAATACAGCCACAAAGTGAAAGACTGTTTTTATATAGATATTTTTACAGGAAAGACGCTGATTTCATTGTGTGATGTCCTGCTCAATACTGAGCACTAAGAAAGTCACTATGAGATGGTCAAGGAAAGTAGAAGTGCCCTTCATTTGGCTAACCACTCACAAGTGTAGTGCTGGCACCTCCATCAAAGCCTACTACCCTGTTACACACAGGCCAATCTTGTGAAACACACCCCATACCCATTTGTATTTAGTACAAATGTAGCCTAAGTCCATGAGCCTATGTCTCAACCACAAGTCCTCAAGAGTCCAAAAACTGCTAAGTAGAACTGAGTATTTAAATAAGAACCAGAAGAGAGTGTGAATGTTCATGATTAATAGTCAACATTTTGCTGGGCCAATATTGGTCTGGGTCTGGAAGAGGCTTGTAACAGCCATCCCTTGGGATGTGTGAACACCCCGTGGTTTCTTCTCAGTTCTTTCTGGAATACAGAGTGCTATCAATATTGGTGTCTGAGGGCACTAAAAAGCCATTTTCCTTCTCTACTTTCCTTTCTAGATCTCACTGAACAGAATAAGGAAAAATAAAAAGAATATAAATGTTAACGATAATCCTGTTACTTAGATCATTGCTAACAGTTGGTATATTTTCTCCTGGATTTTTTTTAAATTGCGCGTATATTGAAAATTTCCCATATAAGCACTTCATACCCTTTAAAAACACACTTTCAATGATTGCTTCTTGTCCCACCCTATGGAGTTTCCCTCCACAGTTAGCCATTTGGGGTTGTGTCAAATTAAAAATAACATCTTTACATAAATCCCTGCCCACATGTCTGCTGATTTCCCAGGGATGAGTTCCTGGAAGTGGGATTGCCAGATCTGCTGTGTGTGAACATTTGCTGAAGCTCCTGACACGTCTTGTCACAGTGCTCCAAAGAAAGGCTGCTCCCGCTCACATGCCCGCCAGCAATGCAAAGTTGGCTTCTGCCGTGTCCCAGCTAACCTGGAGCACTTGCTGTTGGTTTTAGTTTGATAGGCAAGCATACTCTCTTTGTTCAGTTCCTTCCATTTCTCCATAAGAATACATGTTTAAGTGTTTATGCTACTGTATATTCTTTCGCCTGAATTACTTGTTCTTAAGTTTGCTTATTTTTCTACAGAGATCCGACAGTCTACATTTTGCTAGATTAAGGGAATTTGACCTTTTGACCTTAAGCTGTGTTTGGTTGGTTAAGTCACTAGCTTGCCTCTGCTGTCACACTGCTGGTGGCGGAAGCACAGAATGGGGAAGAATCTCTGTTTACTGAAGAGTTAACTGAGAGAGTCGGAGCAGCTGGCTGATGGTAATGTAGCATCATGGTTAATTCTCCAATAACTTCCATTTTGAAGATGAGAAATGGCGGGTAACAACAGGTTACCTACCTTCTTGTTATGGAAAAGAACTAGGGTTTGAGTAGATGCTCTCTGATCCCCTAGCTTTTTTCTCTTCTACACTGAAGGGAAAGAGTGTGCAGACTAACAGTGGGAACTATATAGCAGACACATTGTGAGACTGGAGCTATGGATCAATTTCTTCTCTGAGATGGACATGATGGTTTCCAGAAAAGCACCAAGCACACGCAAACCAAGGAGCAGATCACGCATCACCACAGGCCAACTGTGAGCAGAGCTATCTGCAAACGCTGTGGGCAGAGCACAGATAACCACAGAGCAAACATAAACAGAAGTATTTACAAACATCTTTGCAGCCTCTGTCCTGGTCACCACAGCACAGGCCTCCTTTCGGAACATCTGGTTCCAAGTGTTTCAAGTACTACAATTCCACTTACTGGCAAAGCGGGGATCTTTTGTTCTCTGAGGAATTCTATCCATAGGCCAACCGGATCTCACAACTCCCAAAGCTGGAAACGAAGCCTTTGGAGAAAGGGAGAGGCTAATGCAAATGACGCCATCTGGATGCGCTGTGGTCTGCAGAGCCATGTCCACTACTAAAAAGCCTTGGGAAACACTCTCATAAAATAAAATGTCTACAATTGATATTGCTAGTAAAAAGCCAAAGCGCAACTGAGGAATAGTGGCTCACGACCACAAGATAGAAAAGCTGTCCAAAACCAAAGTGGAAGCAAGTGAAACTGTGCTTAGATATTGATGCTTAATCAGCCTCGGGAAGTTTGTCCTAGGTTATGACGGCATTCCTAACTGTCACACACTGAGTCTGGGCAGATATCACTTATAGTGGTCATCAAGGTATTGTGCAAGCTACAGTAGCTCACAGGACACTTAGACTACACACACAACACTCCTTTGCTGGGGTGAGACTGCTCTACTTGAATGTGGGAAGAAGAGTACTTCCTAAGGGAAAGAGCAAGATGTTCTGCTTGGGTAGACGTTGTCTATTTGAAATCCACCTGTCTCTGGGTCCTCTCTACACTGTTCCCAGGACGCAGGACAAACCCATCCCTTATATTAATACAACTCTATCATTCCTGCATCCTCTGCTAGGATTTTCCTGCTCACTTCTAGGCCGTGTTACCTTGCAGCATCATGACGTCTCTAAAGCAGGGCTACTTGCCGTTTAACATGATAATCTGCCAAGAAATTTACAAGAGAAGGATTGGGTAGTTCTTATATTTCTAAAGTATATTTAACTGGCACACAGTGTTTTCGTGGAGACACATCTGTAAAGCATAAGGAACACTCTCTGGGGAATAACACACTAGCCCTAATTATAAAGTCACTGATGTTCAGCACAATTCCAGGGGTTTCCTTCTCCTAACTTATGCACATGATATAACCAAAGCCAGCCAGAAAGGCTTGTCAGATCAAGAGGAACTAAATCTTCCTCATGATTACATATATTTAAAGAATCTCTGCCAACAAAAATCCCAGGACCTAATTGATAAGAACTGCACAGAAATGCCGTGGAATGAAGTTACTGATGCTAGAGAGATGGCTCTGTGGTTAAGAGTACTGACTGCTCACAAGTCTTGAGTGCTCTTTCTCCATCTTCTATGCTACTGCAAACGGAAGGAATCACTTGCAAAAGCAATGAAGTAAATGCAGTGGTTTCCCTATCCAGAGGTTTCAGATCAGAGACTCAACAGGAAGTGCTTGGAGGGAATCTGTCTGGACTAAGCATGTACACATACATCATTCTTGTTATTCCCTAAACAACACAATGACAAGGTATCTATACTGTACCAAATTTGGCAAATAAAGTATATGAGAGTCTATACAAACTCTGCACTACTTTATGTTGGAGACTCGAACATTTATAGATTTTGTTATCTCTATCTCTCTGACTCTGTCTCTGTCACTGTCTCTGTCTGTCTCTCTGTTTCTATCTCTCTCTCTCCATCTCCCTCTCTCCCCCGCCCCTCTCTCTCTCTGTTGGAAGCAATGTTCCATGATACTAAGAGATGACTATACTTTCTACAAGGCTAATGAGGAAAAAAGTGTTCACAGAGAGAGAACTTCCGAAGTACTATGTACTATCAGCTGCATTGTCTCAGGAGCTATTGCTTTCCCTCAGTCGGAGAAAGTCAGGGTTCCAGGAGCTGCTGAGACATCAGTTTGTCAAGTGGAGACTATGTATGTGTACAGGCACAGACACATGCTCTCTGTAGGTGACACATTTCTTTGAGTCAGTAGTTCCCCTACTTGAATGTGCATGGCCATCACCCAGAGGGCTTGTGAAAGCACAGGCTATGCTTCTGTGCTTGAGGTCTGAGCTGGGGCCGAGAGTGCATGCCTAACAAGCTTCCAGATGCTGCTGTTCTAAGCAGAGTTAATTCCCCTCCCCCCATGCCCACATCTGTTCCATGTAGCCTGTCTACCCTCTGCAGCCAGGGGCATGCAATTGCCTGGCCCTGGGAGGATGCCTGTTTTGCAGCAATTAATGATCTTCTTGACCCAGTGCAATCTGTCACCCAGCGATACCTGGCTCATCACCATTAGCATCCACCAGGGAGTCCAACAGGGATTCTGAAGCTCCCTGTGGAAACACACTCTTCCTTTAGGAAATGGTGGTCACTTGTTTCTCTCCTCTGCTTGGAAGATAGCTGGACTCTAATAACTGTAGGCAACTCTGCAGTGCGGGGGAGGATGAGGCTTTTAAACATCAGGAAGCAGATGTACAAAATGTATTTGGTAAGTGGAAAATTTCATTGACTTTCTTTTAAATTAAATGGTAGAAAGAAAACTCGGGTATATTGATGATACTCCATAATTATTTCCTTGCTGAGATAAACCATGGCTTTGTAACAAGATCAGAATAGGGAAATAGTATTCTATGAGAGAAGAAATGGAATACTTTTGAATGTCAGGTGCATAAATACATGTATACTGCAGGATATTTCAAATTCTCGCATTCATTTTATCCCTTGGGAAGTGCTTTTAAATTATGGGTGGTTATAGAAGTTAGATGGCCTGGGGTCTTTCTATTGAATGGACATTAAGCCTGGACACTTTGTTTTTCATCTAGAATTTCTGACATCTTCCATCTAAGATGCTTACACTAAACAGTCTACAAAAAGGTTATAATGAGATAATGAGATATTGAAATTTCAGGACCACTACTTGGGAACACTGGCCTTGAATGCCTATTACCTAGGAGGGGCATCGTAGGGAGGAAGGTTCATCTGTTTTACCTGAGGATGGCTGATATCAAAAGCTCTGGACTGCTAGTTTATAGGATGAGATATTTATATTAGCGTAATCATGAAGGTGGTTTTGAGCAGTGGTTTGTTTGCCTTCTCATGACATGAGGCAAACAAATGTTGCTGTAAAGGGCCCTGCTACCAGAACATTCTGGTGGCTAAGAACTAGAACAAAGGTCTTTAACAAAGGCCTAGCATTAGCTCAGTTGTCACTTAGAATGGGAAACTGGGTGATGGGAGAAAAAGCCCAACTATCAAGCCTGACTGTTAGAAACCTGTAAGCGACACCCTTATAGTTGGCTTTCCACCCTCAGATCAGCATGTCCCAGAATGCAGTTGGCTTTCCACCCTCAGATCAGCATGTCCCAAAGAGAAGCTGCAGGCGGCACTCACTTCTAGTTCTTAAATGATTGCATGCACTTGACAGTGTTATCTGGCAACTCTATTTTTAACAGGTGCGGGTTTAGATGCCTGTAAGCCCATCATGGTCATCTGGTATCACTGTCAGGAACACAACAGCCCAAAACACTACCTAGATTTGAAATGGTCAACTGCCAGGAAAACGGTGTCTTCAACCCACTAGCCAGATGGATTAGGATCTGGGAGAGTGGGAGACGGACAGACAATCTGACAGAGGGCAGGGCAGTACCTGGGCCTGAGGATACAAGTGAGGACTGACACTACTTCAGGTTACAGAAACTTTTTGAGCATCAGGTTGTTTTGTATTTTAAGAGGAGATAACATCTATTTTTCATGTTGAAACGAGTAAATGTAGAAAGTGCTCGCCATGTTGTCTGACACAGAGAGAATATGACAGCTGATAGTTTATTAATGGTAGTGATGTCGATATTAAAAGGAAGAGTGGGCAAGATAGGGACTGCAGAAAAGGAAAAAAAATTAAAATGCTAGAAACATGTGGAACAGGTAAATCCATAAAGGCTGCCACAGGCTACGTGGACAAAGGATACAGAATGATTGCTAACTCCCAGGTTCGTTTAGGGGGAAATAAAATGTTCTCAAACTAGACAGTAGTTTGGACAACCTTGTGAATATGCTAACAACCATTTTAAAACGTGGTTTGTTGCTGTTGTTGTTTTGACAGTGTCTCACTATGTAGCCTTGGCTGGCCTGGAACTTTCTCTATAGACCAGGCTGGATTTGGACTAGAACTCACAGAGATCCAACTGCGTCTGCCTCCCAAGTACTGGGATTAAAGACATGTGCTACCACTCCTGGCCCCAAAGGAATTAGATGTGTGAGAATTATATTTCAGCTTTCATAAAATACTATGCTAATCCCCAAAAGAAAGAACTAGAGCTCTAAAATAATTCCTAAGGAGAGAAAGTAGAGAAGAAAGAAGGAGGCCAGGACAAGAAAGGGGGTGCATATAGTTTGCTGAGCAAGAAGAAACCTAATGTGCTCAGTGTTTCACTGAACATTCTAGAAACAGTCTATTCCCTGACCACCATGGCTGACTAAGGTGTGGCCATTGGCTGACAGAATGCAAAGGACCTGGAACCATAACCCGAGGGCAGCACACTGAGAACCTTTGATTCCTCACTCTGAAAAAAAGGAACTCCCAGGCCCAAAACTGGAAAGGATTTCCCCGAGGTGGCAGAGGTGAGTGGAAAACACACGGGACACAGGGCTCAGGCTTGGGTGACTAACTTGGTTCTTCAAGCATATTCATGCCTCTGAGACAGGGAGACGTGAGGGTTAATGGAGGTCGGCGGCTGCTTTGCCTCGGTAATTGTGTGGGGAGGGCAGAGCTTGTCAGGAATGGCAGCTGGCATTCCGTGCTCCTGTTTATTGCAGTTTATCTCAGACAGTCATTTCCATTTACCTTTTAAAAAAACATGAGGCACAGCTGTGACTTCACTTTAAATATTTCTCCTTCCAGCCTTTTATGTTTTTTTCCCCCCTCCATGGGGTCCTCCCTAATCTTTTGCTGTAATTAGATGGAAGACACTTGGGACAACACCTCTGTGGGACAAAGCTGAGCTTGCCAGGTCCTGGTACTGCACTGCTTCCCTTATTCTGTGCACCACAGCCTGGGAACAGAAGGCTTCAAGGACAGAGCTGGAGTTAGTCTTAGCTGTGTGCTAAACCAAATACTCATGAATTCCTTTCTTCTGTCTGCTAATGTTCATCTGGATATCCTGTACTCTGGCACAGCCTTGGGTAAAGAATTTGGAGGCCCATAGTACATGTGGGCATTCTTTGAGAGCAGCAGCTATTCATGTAGCGTAGTTTTCTGTTTCTAAGCCCCTAGAGGGAAGACACAGTCTCCTTTACATGACCTTGATGTAGTGTATAGGTGATCAACAAGGCTGCTGGAGAATGATGGAAGAGGTGGATGGTGGATGGATGGAGGGGAATGAATACATCAGGAAGGTGAATACGCTGAAGGTCTTCTTGTCCTGACACATACTCGGTGTTGTTGTTGTTGTTGTTGTTGTTGTTGTTGGTGGTGGTGGTGGTGGTGTGCTGCTGCTGCTGCTGCTGCTGCTGCTTCTTCTTCTTCTTCTTCTTCTTCTTCTTCTTCTTCTTCTTCTTCTTCTTCTTCTTCTTCTTCCTCTCTTCCTCCTCTTCTTCTTCCTCCTCCTCTTTTTCCTCCTCCTCCCCTTCTTCCTCTCCTCCTCCTCTTCTTCTTCCTCCTCTTCCTTCTCACCTTCCTCCTCCTCCCTTCTTCTTTTCCTTCTCCCTCCTTTTCCTCCTTCTCCCTCCCTCTCTCTCCTCTTTCTTCTAAAGATTTACATTTTTGTGAGTATGAGTGTTTGCCTGTACATATGTATGTGTGCCACATGTGAGCCTGGTTTCTGAGAAGGCCAAAAGAGATTGTCAGATCTCCTAGAATGTGATTTACAGAAAGTTGTGAGCTGCCATGTGGGTGCTGGGAGCCAAACCTAGGTCATGTGCAAGAGCAGCGTGTGCCATCTCTCAGGCCTCTGTGGTTCTTCAGCAGAGACTCAGAAGTGAGCACAGCAGGGCAGGGGAGTGGTGGGCACTTTTCCCCCTAAGTACTCTGATCTGTTCTCTATTTGGCTTGGTTTTGCTGTCGTTATTGAATAAGCTGGGTTCTTAATGAAACATCTTTGCTACAGGCAGGCCTTCCCCAAGGAAAAGGGACAGCTGCATAATCTTGTCCTTCCTCTGCCTCGGTGAATCTAATTTTAGTCACTGGAAAGTGACCTTTCCCCCTGAAGGCTGTTTGTCTGACTTTAAGACAGCCCTGTAAAACAATCCCTATACGCATGTGGTATTTATTAATGTGACCCATTCAGGGAATTGTGTAGCACCTGGGCAGCTGATTTTTCCAACTGGTTTTGATGCTGGATCTTAATGGGGAAGAGTTCACAGAAAAGGAGAGAAGGTTTCATTTGGGGTTTTATTTTTATTCATAAGTATCTGATTCTCTCAATTAGCTATTTGTGTATATGTTTGAGACATTTATATTTATAATGATGAATCAATGTAATTTTGGAGTAAAATAAATGTATACTTGAGGCATAGGCCCCATTACATTTAACTGGTGGATGCAAGATCAAAATGCCTGTAGAGGACTTTTTATGGCATTTGATTTATTTATTTTTCCTTAGTCAACCAAAGACCAAAAACATTAAGGAGAAAAAAAACCTTAGAAAAGGAAGATTGGATTAGGTAAAGTGATTTTTTTTTTTTTACACTGAGAATTGTCTTTCTCATCTTTGTACTCTGAAAAAAGCCTATGTTGATCAATCTCACTAGAAGCTCACAATCAAATTACAATTCTCTTCCCTCTAAGCATAATGAAGCCTTCACAGTGACCCCAAGGATAAACAACACTCTGCACAAGCATAAAGGCACTTGCTTAGGGAAGGTATCTATGAAGCTGATGTGACAAGGAGTCAACTCTCATGTTTTGGGTCCCACGCACTGTATACCTGGAACACCCTACATGTCTGGAAGCTTCACTTAATAGGTCGTTTGTTTGTTTTGTACTAACCTATTAGTACTATTTCTCTTGAATCTGAACATGGCCTTCTTTTGCCCGTGCTTCATGGTGGCCTATACTGTGTTTTGTTGACCGTGGTGCTCTAAGCTCCTGGAGCTCTATTTACTGGTAGTTCTGGCCAGCCCTGTCTCAGGTTGCCAGTGTAGCATAGCTCACTTATTCCAGGCATCTGTTTCCCTCCCTGTTTCTAGGTAGGATACAAGCACAGTGGTCATGATTTTATTGTTAGTGAATTAGTAACGGTATGTCTTTCATTTTTTTCCTTAGTGTGAACTGATCTGGACTTTTTAAAAAAAAAAAAATCTGGAAAAAAAGAGTTGACAAAGAAAACTGTGACCAGTTCTCTGGCATTGAAGACAGACCACAAGAGAACGATACCCTTGCTCTGCAGGATTGGATAAGTGATCTGACTGATGGCAGGAGTGTCCCAAGTGTCTTTTGTGTTCCAGCTTCCGCCCAGTGGGGGAAGGGCGGACAGCTGGGGTTTCAGGACACAAAGTCATCACACTGAGCTCTTAGCCCCTGGTTGGAGAACACCAGGGATAAAAAATACACAGGGCAACATGGCCCAGCCACTGAGATCTTCCGCACATTTAAGTTTTACCCCCTGGATAAAGAATACAGATTATTATGAGATAATAAGATATACAGTAAATACATTAAAGAGCCTCCGCATTCACACGCAGAGTTTAAGGCGCAGATGTCACAGCTGACCAAATCTGAGGAATGAACATGCTAGAAACTTCTTCCTATGTTTCACTCTGGGCAAAACCACTAATGACATCTTTGACTGAATGGAGGAGCCTATTCTTCATGTTGTCCAGCTAAGAGCTACACTTGACTTTTGTCAAATAATAAGGATGGAGGGCTGTGTGTGTTTGGGCTTCTGTGGGCAGACAAGCATAGACTTGCAGCTTGATTTCATGACCTCACCCATATAACTAAAGCTATTTTTACTTGGGCCTGTTATTACCAGACAATTACCACATAAAACATTCCCAAAATACATTTACTGACTTTCAAAAGAAAAAGCAAGCAGAGAATCAACAGATATTGTTCAATTTTTTAAGACCCAAACTTCTCTGTAACACTTTTAATTTTTTTTTCACTGTTAAAAACAAACTTGGATCCGTTAGCTCTATCAAGTACTCGTTTCTACTGAACTGCTAAAATATGTCGATTTTTTAAAAAAATCCCTTTGCATAAAATGCTGCTTTGCAATGAAGTACATAATAGAAATTCCCTCAGCTTTAGAACACTAACATGTATGCTTTAGCTGTTCTTGTATTAATGACTGTAAGCTGGGAAGAACCAGGGGCCTGAACTGGGGTCGCCAAGCTTACTGTGGTTAATTTTGTGCATTTAGTTTTTCTTCAGTGTACAACGGCAATGACCACTGTGTGTGGAATTTGGCAACCTTCCTCAAGGGCAACCTTCCTCCCTCTTAGAAAAATGGTCCAATTGTTTATAAACAAAAGCGCTCCCCCCCCCTTACCTTCTTATAATTCCCCTCCAAATCCAATGGGGATTCTCGACTGATGATGTCATCATCCATTCCATCACGGTCCAAATTCATCCTTTAACTCTTTAGAATTTCACTTAAGAAATAATCTCCCATGAACCCTGACAGGCTGAAGTGCCAACTGCCCAGTTCCTTGGTTACCACTCATGCTGGCATGAAGAACCTGTGCCTGGCTGCAGTGTCCTTGCCTGCTTCTGCCTCAGACACTGCCCCGCCTGGCCTGCCTGGCTTCTTTCTCCTGGGCACTGGGCAGCTGCCTGCTGTAAGGCGCACTCAGTTCCTGACAATCGGCTTGTTGAGAGAGTCCAGCCTGCCTACCATCTGCTGTCACCTTCCCCGAATGATGTGGCCCAGATTCTTCTCCGCAGCACCTTTCCTGCTCCCAAAAAGGGAAAGGAGGGACAGGAAGCTTCAGCCAGCTGACCCGACCCAAGTTCAGGGCCCAGTGTGAACTGGAGTCTGGCGAGGCACTCCAAGGCCAGTAGACTGTGGGATAAAAATAGACACAAAAACTTGCAGCCCGAGAGATCTCACTGTGAGCTCTGTTGGATACCCCACACAGAACGAAAACTATCATTTAAGGTGACCCGTAAGACAGACGTTTGTCATTTTTCTTTTTCCCATGACCAATGGGAAGCACTTCATTTCTTTTTTCCAAATCATTTATGAGATGTAAAAGTTTCATTGTCTGGAATGAGCACTAAGCCCAAGACTGAGACTGATTCCAACCCTTCCCTGCCCCAGGAGCACGGCTTTGTCCTACTAATATAGGCAAGAGAAAGGGATCCATCAACTTCCCTTTCAAGATTCAGCCAGTGGAGGGCTTTTTCACAGAAGCGCGCTTTCTTTTCTATTGCTCTCTTTACTCTTTTCCCATGGCTTCTGGGTTTGTTTATGGGTTTTACATGCAGCCGGGGAAACGTCCACAGCTGGAGGATGTTTGGCTCAAAGAAGCAGACAAACAGAAGTTCACAGGCACACACTCAAGCCTACTCACACACATCAAATTAATACTCCCATAAAGAACAACAACAAAAAAATGCTATTACTTCAAAACAAGAGTTTGCAGGGAAAACCAGCCGCAGAAGAACTCAAAGGCCAAGCTTCCACTTAGCAACAGGCCTTACCTCCTGAAATCCTCACCCTGAAAATTGCAAATGTACTAGTCAATCAATCCTCAGTGCACACTCCTCATCAACCGCAAGTTTGGTAAGAACAGTTCTGAAGGAAAATGCCACTCAGTGGAACCTTGTTCTGCAGCTCAACCCTCTGCCCACAGGCTCACCTTTAGCTGTTTACCTCCGTAAATATGTTTAAATTCAACATGTGTTGGACTTGTGATGTAAACACAGCTCAGTGCACTTTAAGGTAGCCCTGCTTCTATCAGGCAAATATTTTCTTTCTTTCGCAGCCCAGATCCAAATCTAAATCCTTTTATTCCATTCTCCCCACCAGCCCCAGCCAGTCCTCTCTGCTCCCAAGGGGATGAATAGCCCTTTTGTAAGGTATCACACTGATGAGTTTCATCTTGTGGGATACATTTGCAAGGCCCTGTCTTACTCTAGTCCAGACCCCTGGACTCTTCATTCCAGATGGCAGTGTCCGGGAGTGTTTGTCTGGACTGTGTGGCAATGGTGGCCACGGAGGGCTGGCTAGGGCTGTGACCACAACGCAAAGCAGTCACAAAGGTCAAGGCTATGGGGTTGAAACGACGCTCCTGCTTTGAACAATCCTCTGTATCCTAACCAAACAGAGGAGATGGCAGAGACGAAGGAAGCACAAATCTTACACGCTGTGCAACCATGTAACAACAGGTGTGCTTTACTGGGGCTAGGCACCTTACATGTTTTCCTCTATCCTTCACTAACCTTACAGAGTGTGTATTATTGCCAGCTGCATTTTATAGCTGGGGGGGGGGGGGAAAGAGGGGCACCCAGGGGTGCCTAGCCACTACCTAAATTGCCATAGTCAGGCAGGAATTTGAATCTAGGTCCTCACCTTGGTGGCCCACACGATAAATGAGTGTGCTAGAGCCCCCTACTGGCTGATCCCCAAAGCAATAAACAGCCATGATAGAGGTGTTGTTGTTATTGTTTTGTTTTTAAATTAGGATGTGTTGAAGAGAAATTCAGCAGCACTCCCCAGTCACATGCTGGGTTGTTTTCTAAATCCCACATCTGGAACACCCAGCATGCACTGCTGCAACTCTCCTACTGCTGGCGCCTTAGGAAATGGAAGGAAAGCGGCCGCCCTCATGACCTAGCACACGGTCTGGCGGATTTTCTCCTCTGCTTTACCATGGAACTCTCACGAGCCACAGCAGCTTCTTTCTGACAGCTATTACTGTTTTAGGCCTTTTTTTCCCCTTAGAGGAACAGGGATTTGTGCTTAGTCACTTTGTTCGGCCCACAGCGCCTGGGACCTTGCTTTGCCTCTGGTGAGTGGTCACTGAGGAGCTGCTGTGTATTCGAACAGCTAGGAGTAGATGTGTGGCTGGAAATGCTTCCTCCAAACGCTCTGTCCACTGAGAAGCAGCAAGAGCTAACATTAGTGTTTTTCACCCGACACTGTTAGTGGGGCTCCCGTCAGGCTGGCTGGCTGCAGGAGGAAGGCCGCCTGCCTGCAGGACAGCTCCACCGAGCTGTTAGGATAGCTCCTTCAGAAGAACCATACACAGTCTACAGGGCGGAGCCTAGATAACTGGTTTCCCCAGAGGAAAGGCAAAGTTACTGTGGCTGGATCCACTCCTTGTTTCTTCTACATCACGATCAATTTTAGTCACTCACTGGGGTCCCTACTGTAAGTCACTAAGCAATCTACAGCTGATAACGAGCAGGACTGAAGCTATAAAAATTTAGAAATCAGAAGACACCAAAACACATAAAATTCTAATAATACCGCTTTAGCTTCATTATAACTGGGTTGGCTTCAGTACAGAGTTGAAATTAGAAAAACTACACTTTTATCATTAATCTCACACACACAAATTATACAAACAATAGTACATTTGTATTATTGTATATTATATATATTCATTTATATATAATATTATATATATGTATTGAATTACATTAAATATTGTATACATAATACAAATGTATTATTATTAATGCATTAATATATTAATAAACTATATGTTTGTTTGTACATACAAATGTATAAATACATGCATCAATAATGTCATCTTTTAGAAACAGAACACTGAATCCAACATGGAGATTTCACTACTGTACAAAAATTACGAGGATTGGGAGTAAGAAAGCACAGAAGGAACTTCCTTCTCATCCTAAGTAAGTACTGTGTTCCCATAGGCAACCCAGAGCCGCCTTCCAGAGTGGGGCTGTGACAGCTTGCAGGAGTCTAATGAAGCAGAGCAGTCGTGACTCCCAAGGTGAGTTCTCAGCACACAGACCCACTGCTCAAACCCTCTCTAGGGGATCTGACAGTCGGGTCCTACCATGCACTACACAGTGATTGTTCATACTCTCTAGAGTTTAGCTGCTCTTGGGGCAGAGCATCAATAAAGAAAGCCTAGGGGCCTGTAGAAACCCAGTCTCAGGTCCAACCGGAGGCCTATCAAGTCAGAAGCTGTACTTCTGAAGATCCCTGCAACTTCTAAATGCATCTTATGTTTCCGAAGCACTTCTGGGAGAGCTTAGGGACACGGATCATTATCAGCCATCTTTCTTCTGTTTCAGACTGCATTTCCGGTCAGGGTGGCAAGACCCTTATTTTTGTTGCTTGAGATCAGTGGTGTAATAAATTTCACTTCCAAGAGGTCCTAATAAACACAAGACTGGATAAAACAAATCCAGCCACCGTCTGGCAGACAGGAGCTGAATATGCGGTGGGAGGCTTTGTAGCAGCTATGTAAGCTAAGACCACACCATTATGTCTGTCATTCCTGCAGAGAATGGCCTGAAAGGAACTATGCAGGAAGAAGACGGGCCTAGATACTAATGCTCTCTCTCAGAAATGTGCTTATAGCCTCTCAGAATCTGAGGTTGAAAGCACCACTCCCTACCCTGAAATCCAAGGACGCCAAGCCATGCTCTGAATGGCAAGGCATATTTCTCCTGTGATCTAATGCTTTTAAATGATCATTATCAGCCATCGGTGGAAATTATTGACTCTGAGAACCCTGAGCGCATTACTGGGAAATCACTTATGGATTGTCAAAAGCCGCTCCTATTCACAGGTGGAAACTCTAGTTAATCTTCATTAACCCTTCAGCCTTCTGATCCCTTCTTTTAGCACCCTCATCCCTTCTTCAACATTATAGTCTCTTTCAAATAATTTTTTTCTCCTATGTAAAGCTCATCTGAATTTGGTTTGCTTCTCAATTAAGGCATTCGTATGGTTGGGAAAAAAATCCATGAAAATGTGCAGCGCTTTAAGAATCGTAGGTTAAAAACATTAAAATACTGACATTGGGGGTGGGAAGTCAGAATGGAAGCCACCCATGTCAAATGCTTTTCCATATGCAAGGATGGAGGACCACATCTGTAAATCTTCCTGCCAGGCTAACACCCCGGGTCCCAGAAACACCTCTGCATTCACTCTGACAGCCGCTGGCCCAGCTTCCAGGTAGGATCAGTAATGCCCTCATTATGTTTTTCTCTGTGTCCCACTCCATAATGGCTCTCTGATTGCCACTAGGCTTCCCTGATGGCTGCTTTCTTTTGAACTCAAGCAATTTTGTCAAATTACTTTCTATTTCAGGAGGCTGAGTAGATTCTGATGCTTCAATACAGTGGAGATCAAAGTTTGAAATTCTCCCCTGGTATAGAGAATATAAATATATAATGAAAACTGGCTCAGTTGGTACACAGCCCTATTAATGTTTCTTCTGTTTGTGAAACTGCGATTGTTCACCCAAGAGCTATATTTATATGCACACACATACACATGTGTATAAGTGACGTGGGGTTTCTACTCTCCAAAGCCTTCAGGGCAGTGATATGCATCACAAAGGTGTCCCATTTCTTTCCGTCCTATCCCCTGTCACCACCATCCATTCCCTTTAACATCTGTGGATTAAAATGGGCTTTAAATATTTACTTCTTTAAATCACCAAGTCCAGCTCATGAAGACTGAGTCCCGACAAGAGTGGCCTGCACTACACGTCTAAGTCAGGTGACCTTCACAGTGAATCTTAAAGGATCATCTTTCACCTACTCAGCCCTTGTCACTTGCTCCTCTTTTTGTGAGAAAGCACAGAATTAGATTTTCAGACATCTTGGCTAAAGACAAACATACAGACGTTTATACCCAGAATTACTTTCTTAATTTTTACTGTTAGAGGCAGAACACAGCTATTCTCTAACCAGGCAAAAGAACTAAGCTAGGACACTCTTAGGACTGTCTACTGTGAGATCAAAACTTCCCAGCAAAAGGGAAATCTATAGACAGATAGAGACAATTGAATTTATACTTAAAAGCCTGTATCAAAACAGTGCATTAAAGCCTTGAAGCTCCCTTTTCCTCCTGAAGTGGTGTGGTTCTTCCCCCGCCATGTGCAGATGAACCCAGGCTTAGCCTGGAATTCTTGGGCAAACTCCAGTGTGATACTGCATTCTCTCATTCTCAGGAGGGGAGAAGGAAAGGAGCCGGTGTGAACGGAGAGGGATGGATTTTTTTGCTTCTGTCCGCCATTCCACTATCCACCTGAATCAGGGCTTGCTAGACTGTTTACTTCCTTCTCTACTGAGCATTTGAGGGTATCTTGATGAACTACTTAAACCGATACACTCCCTAGTTTGATCGTTCGAGACCAAGATAGGGTATCTTTTGTTTTGTGAGCTGGGCATGACACTTCCACAGCAGTTTGCTCCAGAAAACTTAGCGTTCTGTGAAGCAGTGAAATAAAGTGTATTCCTTTACTGTACTGTAAAGGAATACAGTAAAATGTGAGAGCGAGAATGCTCAGTGGGTAAAAACATTTGCTGTCGAGCCTGAGTTTGATACCTGGAACCTACAAGGTGGTAGAGAGAACTAGCTCCCACAAATTGTGCACTGTATCCCTCATCTATCTTGCAAAATAAATGAATACATAACCCCAAATTTTCAGAAGATGTAATGTTATTAACAAAAGTATCAGGTGGACTTGGTAGTGCAAGCCTGTAACCTCAGCTAATTAGGAGGCTAAGTCACCAGGATCATTGGACTGTCATGTTTCAATGACACGTTTCAACATGTCACACAGCTCAGTGGTAGATACTTGCCTGATGTTCAGGAGGCCCTGGGTTTGGTCCTAAGCAGAGGTGCAGGGAGGGAGAGGGACTGAGGAAAAAGAAGGGGAAGCAGGGAGAGGAGGAAAGAAAGAAAGAAAGAAAGAAAGAAAGAAAGAAAGAAAGAAAGAAAAGAAAGAAAGAAAGAAAAGAAAGAAGAAAGAAAAAGAGAGGTGTTGGAAAAGCAGCTTGTGGGTGAGTGCTTGCCTCAACTAAGTATGGATGTACCTGGAGATAGACCACGATGCCCAACTTAGTGGAATCCCTGAGGTAAGCTGGGGGAGCTAAGTCTAACAAGGGATGAAGAAGGACTGAATGCAGGTAATGGACACGAGTTCTGAAGGAGAATATAAAGCTAATTGTTTTTCCAGTTCTAGTTGCCATAGTTTTGCTTGTTTGGATGGGTGCATAAAATATATTTAGCATTAAATGAGTATAAGTTAGTGCAAAGCTTCAGAGGTTTGGTTTTGAACACTAATTCTAGGTGTATACAAAGAAGGTCAACTAATGCCAACCTCAGGTCTGCTTAATTTTAGTGTGTGATATTTTTATTTATTACATACATTTTTACATAATAAAGCTTACAGAAAAAGAAAGAAAAAATGCAAACATGCCTGATGATATACCATGAGTGTCAGGATGGCAAAATCTTGGGGTAAAATCAGTAGGCATGGAGGGATTTCCCAGACTGGGCTGGGATGAGTGTGTATCTCCTTCATTCACTGACTGTGTGTGGCCCTGTGTCTCTGTTCTGGCATACAGGATGTTTAAAGCATTGGTAATGGAGGCTCAGAAGCCTAGTAGCTGGTCCCTATAGTGCTGGGGTCAGCTTTGCTGATTCCCTGCTGCAAGGCAGAGATCTGGGTTGCTCTCTGATTCTCAGGGCTCAGAACATACCAGGAAATGGGAGTTCGGTCCAACAAGCATTTAATAAACATATAATCTATGTGTAAGGCAGAGCCTTCTAAAAATTGACACAAGGATCTTGTCTTCAGGAGTCTTTCTCTAATGGGAGACGCAGAACCATTTTAGAGCCTGGTAAAGAGGCCCTAACGGAGTGGAAAGAGTGCCGGGGAGACATTTGATGGTGAGGAGGAAGTTTTCTGCAGGAGGTGGTGGCATTTGTGCCTTAAGTAGCTGGCAAAAGGTGTGGGCAGGTGGTGTGTGGGCGGAAGGCATCCCAGCTGGAGGCAGCACGGCAGGGACAAAGTGTGGGGGCAGCATGCAATCTGGAGGGAGGGAGCGAGGGAGGGAGGGAGGGAGGGAGGAGTACTTAGTCCAGGGTTTGGATCCCTGCCAGGCCTTGAATCCACGCAAAAGGGGAAGGGACTGGAGAAACATTACAGATTCCTGACTGTGCTTGAAGAAGGGACTCTGGATTGGGAAGGGAGGTGGATGAGAGCTAGTCACGTGCCCTTTTATCTCTTCTCCTCCTTGTGTGTCTCCATTCTCACAGTGGCTACTGTAGCTAGGAACTCAAGGGTGTGATCTGGATCAGAGCTGATCATTTAAGAGATAGCAAGGGAGACATGAAAGACTGTCATTGTTTCTCCATACTGTACTTACCCCCAAACAACACTGCAGGAGAAGCGAAAAAAATATTTGGAAGTTTTTAAGCTCAATGGACTCCTTTGACCTAAACTTGTGTTTACAAGTTAACAATGTTTCTAAGCTGTCCATCAGAAACAGTTTAGAAGAATTTGGCCTTTTGAAGACTGCCAGGCCTGAAGCTGTGGGCAAGATTCTTTGCTAGAAGAAGAGATTGGCTTCCTCCCAAGACTGGAAAAATGGAGGTCAACAGCTCTGGCTTTTAACAGGGCGAAGACTGAAAGTGTCATTGCACGGCTTAGTGAGTTGGAGGTTCCTGTGAACCCCGGGAGGGAGATCAGAAAAGCAGGGTGACCTGAAACTATCATGGAAAATTCCCCAGCAGAATTCCTCTGCCCACTCTCCCTTGGCTCAGGTTGCTTGGGGCACAGGATATCCAGACACTTGCTTCAGCAGAGACACAGAGGCTCTTGGGCAACATAATCACCAACAGAGCAGGTTGATTGTACTTTTCTATCAGTCTGAAACAGTCGAGACTGTATCAAAGTGAAGTGACACAAGGCCCGATGAGGTTTCAAAGACACAGAAGAAACAGTTGCAGGGGCAAGGTGGCTCTAAATTAGTGATGGCTGACTTGCTTGTGCAGAGGGGTGGCCTCTGGCAGAGGACCAAACAATGCTCATGCTGTGTCAACAGGCAAAAGCCCATTTCAGAGATGAGAAAGTGGGCACACGGGGAAGGACGGTAGCCTGCATCCCTCTCAGAAAAGCAAGTCCACAGTGGGAAGGAGGAGAGTATGTACAATGCCCTTTCACTTGGTCAGACATGTCTGCCCATGCATGCTACTAGAGGCCTGAGAAAAGAACCATTCTCATACAGCAATGGAAACCAAATACAGATAAACAGTGACATAAAGTCGGTACCAATCGATGGTGGTAAGTGCAAATTTGGGAACTATAATGAAAAGTAGGAAAACTTAAGGCTTATGGAGTAGTAATTCCAGAGACGATGTCTTAAGAAAAGAAAAGGCACCCCAGAAAAAGTCTGAAGAAAGAATAAAGGCGTAGGGTAGGTCTGTTCAGTGTGCACTGTGAATTCCAGAGGAAGGGCGAACAATGTTTTAGCACAAGTCTGTACCCAATGGAAAATGTGAAAAGCCTATGGGGGGTTGTGGTGGGGTATGGAGGGGAGGGTGCCAGGTGGACCAGAGGAACTGAACAGAGGAGTAAAGGCAAGCAGAGCTGGACCCCAGGAGGAAATGGAGGGGTGGAGGGGTGGGAGACACTGGTGTAAAGTTCAGGTCCTGTGACTAACTGGGTTCCTCTTCTAAGGGGGATGATAAACTTTCAAGATATTTGGGAATGTGGCACATGATCAAACTTTGATTTTAACAGCTTATTCTGGATACTGTGTTGAAAACAAACTGTGAGTGATGAGGGACAGAGACCGGTAAGCCATTTAGAGGACTTGGTTGCCATCTGATGATAGCAATGGCAGTCGTCTACATCTATATATGTGCACCAACATACGCACACAGCATTCAGGAGACTGGAGTCTGAAGCCCCACTCATAGCCGCTCCATTAGGATGTCCTCCAGAAATCCCATAGAGATCAATGATGGGAGAAAATAATCAATCCTCCAGTGAAACTCTGTTAACCCATTAAGAGTGCTCACCTGCTGGGATTGGTGGCACTCAGCACTGGGGAGGCAGAGGCAGGATGACATCTGTGAGTTCTAAGCCAGTCTTGTATACATAGTGAGATTCTGGTTTAAAAAAATAAAACAAAACAAAAAGCCCCACTAAACCTAAGCAATATGCCACAACCGCTCTGCACTGCCATTTTAACAAATAAATAGGCCCTAGACAAAAAAAAAAAAAAAAAAAAAGAGGGCAAGTTTCTGAGAAAAATAAATGTTGATAGCACCAGTGACTTGGGACCACATCAAGCTAAGGATTTAGAGAAATCACTTTTTCTAAACCCAATCATATGTGACGCCAGATGGGTTCTAAAACCAAGGTTTCTAAGCGGGATTAGGACTTGGCATCAGGGCTAACACTTCTATTTTTGTTAGGTAGCCCTGAAGGAAAGCATTTTAGAAAAGTCTGTACACGTGCCCCCCGTGGGTGATCCACAGTCTATTAACTATCACTGCAACCCTAACACACATAATTTTACTGCGGAAATAAGCAATAAAGACTTCAAAAATATTAAACACATAGTCCCACTGTTAAGTACTCAGTTCCTGTCAAGTCACATCTGTCTTCCTTTGGAAGAAACATTTGCCTAACACGGCCCCTCCCTCTCCAAATAAAACTGCTGATACTGACCAGTTTTTCACCTTCCAAAAACAATGACTTCATGTTTGGCCCAATGAAAAAAAATACAGGGAATGATCCTCTAGTAACCTCCCCTTCAACATAAATTACAGAGCTGCTCTGAAAAGAGAAGCAGAAAACTATTTTAATTATGACGCTAATTTAATCTCCTACTGCCCCACTGAGCCATCTACACACGAGGCTCTCTATGGATGCCTGACATACCCCACCCTACATGTGTGCCTCTTCTCAGCTCTCTGACTTTCTCGTGGAAAGAATGCTCGTGAAATACAAATCCTGATACCTAAGGATCTATATGTGGAACTAAATGTCTCATAAATGAAAATACTATAAAGCAGGTCTGTGATTATAAAATTCCGATTATTAAGCACAAAAATAGTACACAGACATATTTCATAGGCATGCTTTACTTAGCTAGCAACAGCTGCCTTCCTGGAGTCTTGTGAAATGCACCACTTTCCGCCTGCAGATATTCACACTGTGAAATGCGACCCTCAGAGAAACACCTGCCTGTCTCAGGTAACCGACCTCTCACAAGGAAGAGGCATTGTTAGGTTAGAGAGCCGGTCTCTGAGAAACTCCATCAGGTGAGTAATATATCAGTACCAACCACCCAGGGTGTGCACCAGCCATGCCAGCCACTGCATAGAGCAATTTTCTTGAGAACATTCTTGCTGTTTACAATGTTGCCTCTACAGTCCAAGGAGTAGGGAGGAGTTAGGAAACACTCAGGAAGGGAGCTTTGGAAATTGTCTGAAGTGTTGAATTCCTAACCCCAGATAGCAAATTAGCACATTAAAAGATGAACATGTGTTAATTTTTTTTTTCTGTGTGAAGTTTTTAATCCACACTGGCACTGTCATTTTTACCTACTAACCATTTACAAGAGCATACTGGCAAAAACAGGTTCATAAAGATATGTCAGTGCAACTTGAAACGTCAAATGCCTGCTGACTGGTTTATGAAAGATTGTAAGATTATCAATTAGGGCTTTTAATTTAAATAATTTCCTTATAGACAGTCTTAGAAACTGGACCCTAAGTAATTGACCTCTTACGCAATGAACAATAATCACATTTTTTTTTTTTTTTTTCAGTTTTGTACGAAGCCTCTTAAATTCAATTACAGTTCGGAGCAGTTTCTCTTATTTGCACAGACCTACAGTGCTCAGAGCACACATCACCACCATGTATTTCACAAACGCTTTAAAGGCCAAAGAAGCAGCGTTTCTGCCCCATTACTCCTCAGAAAGCCTCATTAGAATTCAGATACTGTATGCAATGAAGGCCGGGAGTGGAGCCCAGTTTGGCAAAAATCCCCTGAAAATCCAGCAAGAGGCAACCTGCTGCCCTAGAAGAGGAAGGCCTCTCCCATAGGGTGAGGGCCTCAGAATCAGGCTTTCCAACCTTACCTGGTACGAGCAGTTCTCCTGATGTACCATCTCAGAACATCCTAGGATGCAGACCCCAAAGCTGGACTGCTGGGCGAGGCTGTGCAAGAGAAGCGCTGAGCATCCACAGGCGCGGGAGAACGCCCTGGTTAGGCAGGGGCTCCCCGCAGATTAAAATGGATGCTGTTCCGCTGAGCAACCTGCGCAGTGGCACTGCCTGTGCTGGGAAGCGCGCAGCCACCGAGCTAGCTCTGAAGCCTCCAAGCTGCTCTGCTCCTCCGGAACCGGGAGGCAGGCTGCTGAGCGGAGCTGGGACCGGCCTGGGGGAGGGGGCGGGCGCATCACCCGCACAATCAGCCAATTATATTATAGGCACAAAGAAAAGGATCTGTCTGGGGCTGGTGTGACCTTCTGGTGCTTTATGAAGGCAGTTAACTGATGTGGAAACATTCTAGTACTCATTATAGAGAAAAAGGCCAGCGAGGGAGAGAGAGAGAGCGATAGACACAAATCAACGTTGCAGTTGGACATTCCTAACCTGCAGCAGCATCCTTCCTGCCCACTAACGCTGTTTGGTTGGTGCTTATGAAAGCCTGGCCTTAAAGATCTTTTCAGAACTTTTACCGTGCTAAAGAGAACAGTCCATTCTGAATACATACCTGCAAAGTTTGTATTCGTGCTTCATTTAAAGTATCTTGTCAACTTTCTGACTAAAGGAAGGACTTTCATTAAAATTATTATTTTGTAATTTTAAAAAGATATCCCATTTACTTTTTCTGAACTGTTTTTAGTCAAACAAAAAATATGACAGAATCATGATTTCTATGATTTTTGGAGAAGCTTATTAAGATGTAAAGGTTGGTATTACTTACTCATTACATGAAAACTAAACTTTTCTTTTAAAGGTAGGTCTTGCATGTGTAAATTACCCAATCCCTGACTTGAATATACAGACACCCCGACAACACAGGTAATCTCTGGGTCAGACTATCCTCAAGAGTCTGCATGGGAAGAACTTGGGACCTGTAGATCATAATCAAATGAAATACACGTTGGATCATGTATGTTTCTGGAAGAAAATGGAGGTCAATCTCTGAAGAGTCTCAAGGGCCACTCTAGGACTCTAAGGTATGTAGGAAGGAGAAAAGAACTCTTCAACACAATGACACAAAGTTAAGGGGAAAAACAATAAAAATTCCTTTTTTTGTATTCCTTGGTTGCCCAAAACAATTCACATTGTTGTTTCTTTTGTGTCACTATGTAAGGTGAGGGTGTACTTGTCCTGGCAAGTGTGTGGCGGTCAGGTTGGTTCTTTCCCTCCACCATGTTGGTCCCAAGGCTCAAACTGAGGTCATCAACCTTGATGGCAAGCACTTTGACTCACTGAACTGTCTGTCTCTCTCTGGCCCTTGTTGACATACATGGCCCTCAGAGAAACCTTGACTGGCTTCAAACTGTCATACTTTAAAGAAAAGGTTCCCAAGGCTGATCCTATTTTAGTTTTACATCCTATTTTAGTTTTATGGTTTGCCCACGTACACACCCATTTCAGACCTCATATTAGGAGTATAAAAAGCGGTAAGAGAGGCCCAGCCTCGTGTTCTCTAAATTTGAACAGTGGGTTCTAGGTAAAGGTACGACGGACATGTGTCCTGAAAAACCTATAGTATAGAGGGAGGCGGCCATGTTGGGCAAAGAGCATTTGATAATAAGGCAAGAGTCTGGGGTAGTAACAAGTTTATTTAACCTTAAGATGGAGGGAGGATCAAAATGCTACCATAAACCAAACCAGTAAAAACAGCTCACCCAAACTCCAGCCTGCCCTGCTGTACACACAGAGCAGAGTTCTCCATGGAGTACAAGGGAGCAGGGGTCACGAGCGGCATCTCACAGTCTCCAAGACAGCATCTAACTTCAAAGGCTGTTGGAACTTCATTTGGGCAATGGGCTTGATCTCAGGGCTCTGGTTCCTGAATCTACAAGCCTACGATGTGGAAAGGAGTCTAAGACAGACAGACAGACAGACAGACAACACACACACACACACACACACACACACACACACATACACTCAGTCTACTTTCTGGATGCTGTTCTTTTTTAAAACTGGGGTTCTGGGATATATTACACAAGCTCCTGAAGACATTTATCAAGTGCTGTTTTGTTTTTTTGTTTTTGTTTTTAATGGTCTAAACACGATCCTGCTCTTCACAGCTGCTATTCCAGAGACAGTGGGAGTGACTCAGGGGTACTTTTTGGAGACAACAGATTTCTGACAGTTGCATCCCAGATGCTGTCAAAACACTCCCCTCCCAAAAGGTGCAAACAAGACAAAAAGGGACAGATGAAGCAGGCTGGTCTGAATAACTGTCCACCGGAAAGGACTTCATGTTATGATTTACGTTATTTGCCAGTACAGGAAAAAGAAAGAAAAAAAGCTTTAAACAAAAACCAGATGCCCCAAGAACATTTAAGCTAAAACAGTTCAGCAAAGGACATTAATATTTGTTATTTCTGTCTAAAAATGACAATGTTTTTACATACAGTCTATAATCTTTTAGTTTCCCATTAAAACCATTGAGTTGAAGGACACATGGGATGTCTCAGTGGGTGAACGTTCTCATGCCTGACCTCAATTTGATTCCTGGAACCCACATAGAGGTAAGAGAGAACAGCCTCCACTGCGTTGTCCACTGCTCTACACACACCTACACACACAAACACAAATACAATTTTAAAAAGTTAAGTCTTAAATTGAGTACTGTGCTTTGTAGCCATAATTCTAGTACTGAAGAAGCTGAAGGGGGAGGATTACATTTGAGGACAGCCTGGGCTACACAATGAAGTCTAAAAATGAAGGGAGCCAAACACTTTAAACTTTTGATATTTCATATTTAGGTGGGACTTCCAGAAACTATTTAATCCAAAATTGTTGCTTTGCCGTTAGATAAACTGAGGCCTAAGGATGCTGTAACACGCCCACTAACAACAATAAACAAACAAACAAATAAATAGAGTATCAAAGAAAACTAAGAGAGGAATACTGTTTTCTAGTTCCTATCAACTGAGTAGTCTCTAGGTCCAACGAGGCTGCTTTTGCCTGATGGAAGGACAGTGTATCCACAATGCGAAGCTCTGAGGAGGTGGGGCTGCTGGGCGGGTATGAGGAGGAACCCTCATGGAAGGGATCATGCCCTCTTAAAGGGGCACAGTGAGAACTGGGCTGTCTGTCAGTCAGGAAGCAGGCCCTCGCCAGACACTGAACCTGCAGCGCGGTGAATGGCTTCTAGAATGACAGAAATAAAGTTCTACTGTTTAGGAGGCACTGAGTTTGTAGTTTACAGAAGCCTGGCTAGACTAAGACAAACGTCCAGTAGGACTCAGCAGAAACCAACTCACCCAGACTGAGCCAGAGCACACCCAAACCAAAATCAGTGTGGTTTCGCTTAAACCCTCATCCAAGGTATGTGCGTAAGGAAGAAAAGTTAGAGCATTTCTCAATTAACATACATGTTTATGCCACTATAAAACAGATGTGTTTCTAAAGCTCAAAAAAGCTTTTCTTTTCCCATTGTGGCAAACAGACGAAACACAATACAGAGCTGGTTTGTACTTTTTTTTCTTAGATTTGTTTTTTATGTGTCTAAGTGTTTACTCTCATGCATGTCTGTGCACCACATGCATATAGTGCCCATGAAGCCCAGAAGAGGATTAAATACCCTGGAGCTGGAGTTACAGATGGTTGAGAACAGCCTGTGAGTGCTGAGGCTGGACCCCAGGTCCTCTGGAAAAGCAGCAAATGCTCTTCCCTTCTGAGCCATCTCTCCAGCCCCAGAGAACTGCTCTGAACAGTAACTGCAGTAGTAACCAGTTACACTCACAGGTCATCAGAAGTAAACTTGGGTTGGGGACTGATGGGCAGGGAGCACAGGAGACTTTCTGGCACGTGCTACAAGAGCAGATTGTTTGGTTTACATGGGTATAAGCATTTATCAGCCTTCACTGAGTAAATATTAAGATTTGTGCATTTTATTAAATATACTATTTACCTCAAAGAGGTATAAAAAAAGGACTAGCTGCATATTTTTTCTTTTAGCTCTAGTTAAGTATAGGCAGGCTAACGTATTTACAGGGACATTTGCTGAGATACAAACCATACACTGAGATGAGTCAAATAAATGAAACAAACTGATGGATGAGCAGAGGGCGAGGCCACCGGAAAGCTTCGACAAAGCGTGTTTCGTAAGACTATCAATTGCAGGCTCTTAACATGGTATATAAACCATCATTTGTAAAAGGCTGGAGACTCATGGGCTCTGAGAAGAAACTAATATATGAATTAGAATTTGTGAAACAAATTTCCACTTTAAAATGTTCACAATGAAATGTTAGGGGTTGGGATGGAAGTAATGGGGACAAGGCAGTAAGTATCCCTCACAACAACGGAGAGAAGCCAGGGGCTGTGTAGCGTTGACGGATGTGACCTCTTAGGATGACAGGAGAAAAGAAGTCAGGAGGAAGTGTAATACTATGAGCATCAGAGTCTGCCAATGCCCAGGGTAAGGAGGACCGTTCTCTCTGGCATCAGTGATGTCAAGCCTAGTAACAAACCGTTGAAGACGGCTCACAATCCAGCGAGTCCTTTCCCTACAGTGTCTTTGATTCCTACCACCTTGTAATTAAAACAAGTTCCTACTGGGTACAATTCAAAGCAGGGTTTCATAAGAGTACACCATATAGATAACTGTATACAACATGGAGTGAGCCAAATGCCTCCGAAGAGATTTTGTGTGTGTGTTCACTAGGAATTGAGAAGAGGAAGAGAACTCCCAGCGAGGGTGAACATTTCCTTAGAGTTTGGATCTCAACAGGCTCAACAGGACATGACGAATCCTGACACTGAAGTGACTAGGGGCAGCCTGGAATATCTCAGAAACTAGCAACAAATAAACACATGCACACGCACATACACCAAAAAGCTATGAAACAAAAACCCAGATTCTTTTTCTTTCTGTATGAAAAAGGTTTGCCTGGAGGTCTGGTGGTGTTGGCTTTGAAGATGGAGGACGATAGCAGAGAAACGACGGTTAGCTGCATCTAGAATTTTCTCCAGAGCCTCCCAAAGGAACACAGCTCAGTTAGCATCCTGATTTTTGTCAAGTAAGACTCCTTTCAAAGTTTTTACGTCCATAACTATAATCTAATAAATTCACGTATCTGAGTTGGCTTAGGCTGGCTTGTGATGATTTATAATTGCACACATCCAAAACAAATCTTTGGTTGAAAGCTCACAGGTTTAGGGCAAGAAGCCATGGGGATGTGGTTAGCAAGGTGAGAGGAAGGTGAGCTACCATGGAAGGGTAAAGGAGAGAGAGGAGAGCTGTCAGACATTTATCTACTTCAAATGCTTCAGAAGTAGAGAAGAAACGCAGCCAGGGCCACATGTTCAGAAAAAGAGGAAGTTATCAGCAATTCTTGTGAAACTGTGAGCAGTCCAATGTTAGGGCCCTGCCAATATGGGTAAGAAGTTGAGAGACTGAGTGAAAAGAGCAGTTTGCAAGCACTCTTTTCGTCCATTCAGAGTAAAAACATGGTTCCATAAACATACTACAGAACTTTGGTGGTGTTTCTGAGTGGAAGACCAGGGGCTGAGGAGGTGGCTCTGGATGCTCTTATAGAGGACCTAGGTTTGACTCCCAGTTCCCATGGTGTTGGCTAATAACTATCTATAATCCCAGTATTAGGGGATCTGACACTCTCCTCTGGTCTCCATAGGTACCAGGTACACAGACATGCAGGCAACACACCCCTATATATATCTGAGAGAGAGAGAGAGAGAGAAAGAGAGAGAGAGAGAGAGAGAGAGAGGAAGGAGGAGGAGGAAGAAGAGGAGGAGGAGGAGGAAGAAAAGGAGGAGGAGGAGGAGGAGGAGGAGGAGGGGGGAGAAGGAGAGGGAGGGGGAGGGAACCACACATGAGGTTGGCATCAGGGAAGGAAACAACCAGAAGGGAGAGCGTGAGGGTGGTGAGTGGGAAGTAACAGAAAAAGCCAGGCGCTAGAAGAGTTGATAAGGCATACCTGGCATGTGTTCATTCCATTTTGAAAATGAAGACATGAATACCAGGTTACACAGACATGCTGACTAAGGAGGATGTTCTGGTGGATGTTCAGAAGGCAGAGTGGCCCCACTGGTAGCTGGGGGCTAAGGCCTGAGGGCTGGAGGGAAAGCACAGAGGCTGGGCAATTATGGGAGAACCTTTTCCAAAAGATTTTCTAGGGGAGTTTGCTGTGCTCCTTGAGAACAACAGAGGACAACAGAAACAAAGAGGGTAGTTGAAACTCCTAATGTGTGTTAAGTATAGGTAATGAACAGGCAGCAGCCAACAGGAGAACAGTGTCAGACAATGAATAAGCAAATAGATGCAGATTTCATGAAATATGCTCAGTACTATGTAAACCTAAACCCAGTGGGCATGCTGAGCGCAGGAAGGGAGGGGAAGGCTAAAGAGCTGCTCCCCACACACACACATATACACTGTATAACATGTGTATCCGGGGCACGTAGTGCTCATTACATTCAAGGATGGCCCACTGGTCACTCCCACTCTGCCCAGTTTGTCCTCTGGATAAGAGGGGAATAACAGCAGAAGTCAGAGGAAACAACCTTTGTCTCTCTGATAAAGTAAGTGTGTGTCACTGGCAGATGCCTTGTCTAATTGCAGATCATTTTCAAAACCTCTACTCCTGGTGCACAGCCTGATCGTCTCCCAGGTGGGCTGTTGGGGAGAGGCTGGGCAAAGAAGACTGCAAAATCCCAGACACAGGCAGCCTGGCCCTTCCACAGCCCTGTACCATCTCCGTATGTCACCACACCCCACACCTCTTTCTTATCTTTCCTTTGTGATTTAACTAGATTGTCAAATGAACATATTAACTGGGGCTGTGACTTCTGGGATGGAGGCCTTCATAGTGCACTTGCAGGCTATGACTATGACAAAGTCACTCTCCATGTTTCAGAGGGGATCCAGAAGACACTGGCAATGGGACAATTCTACATCTTTTCTCCAGAAATGTTTAGAAGACCAGAAACTGGAACTTAGAGGAAAATAAAAATGAGACACATTATATTTCTTACAAATAAGATGCTTATAAATTATGTAAAATAATTTGGTCTAGAGTTTGACTATTCTGTCTCTGGCTTAATCCTTATTATTTTAGGCTACATTGAAATTACCTTCCTCAGAAAATCAGTGGTGTGAATCAGTGGGGCTGATTTTTATTTTGAAAAAGCATTAGAATCTCCTTTTAAAACTAAAGCCTAAATGAAAAACAATAAAATAAATAAGGTTTTATAAGGATAAAATTAACTTGAGGTCGTGCTTGCACTATGATGAAAACATGCAAATCTTCAGTTACACACAAATATTTGAAGGCATAATATTAAAGATGTCTGTTATTGTCTTATATCAATTAGAGCTGACATTTCTTTTTGAATTTTGCTCTGTTGTGTCTCATCAAAAGAACGCCATTTCACGGAAGCAAGTAGTGGTAAGTGGAACCAGTTCTCGGTCATGGTGCATGCTGCAGTCTCTGGAGGATTATTCGCTGAGCGTACCCAGAAGCCCAGTGGCAGAGGACAGAATCTCACTCACGGGTGATTTACTGACAATCTACAGCAAGTGCTTACATTTCTTATAAACAAGTTAATAAAAGATAGAACACCGATATTTGTAACAGGGCATCAATCTGTAACAACACTTCCTCATTTGATGGGCTGGGCATTCTCTTGTCATTGTGCAAGCTGTGCCAAGCAGAAGAGCCTGACCTTAGCCTGGCAATGAACCAAGCCTGGCTTCTTGGGCAACTCAGATCATTCTTTCTGCCTAGAGATTCACAGGCATGAAGTTTTCAGAAAGGCTAACACAGAGAAACCATGTTCACAGTCAAAGGCATATTGACTAGTTCAACTGTCAGAGAACTCAGCAGGGCAAACTCAATCTGCTGATGTCAAAGATGGAGTGGAAACACTTTGCATAAATAAGAAGGAATAGACTCTCCATGATACAGGCTGAAATGCTGTATTCTTCTTACCATTCCTTCATAGGCAACTTTTCTATCAAGTCCTACAGATAATCTCCTTTGTATATGTATTCTGGATTATTTTTACATTTTCATATTTTAATTTCCAGTTTTATGTTTTGGGAACTTGAGGATGAGGTGTTTAGCACATCATTATAATAGGTGCAAATTAGTCTCTAAAAATACCTGCTGCTGCCCTGGGTTTCTATAGACACAGTTTGAAACTAGGCAGCGTTATAGCAGCACTCTCCCTGTGGAGTAATGAGACAGTTATATTTCCACAGGAACTGCGAAGGCCCCTGTTTACGGCATAGGCTTATGGTCCTCCCCAGTGTGCTTTCTGCCCAAGGCAAGATGAAATTTGCATGCTGTAGAAAATTAGCAGCTGATGCATAGGTACATGATGTGATGTCTACATGGTTTCTTCTTGTGTTGTTTATATCTTTAATGATGGTTTTACCTTCACTTGAGAGATGGGGCGGGGGGGGGGAAGAGAGGAGAGAGAGAGAGAGAGAGAGAGAGAGACGAGAGAGACAGAGACAGAGACAGAGAGACAGAGAGGGGCAGGCAGAGACAGAGAGGGACAGACAGACAGAGATAGAGGTAGGGAAACTAATAAGGCTTTCCAAATTTTCAAATAAAATCAAACAGGTTTTCTAAGAGAAGCCCAGGGTAACACCAAGTATGTTTATGAATGTGTGCATGCTAGTGCACTCAAGGGATGTGTGGAAGAAGGGGCATGCTTCCGCTTTGCCTTCTAGGTCTTGAGTAGCCCTGCTGTATCAATATGTATCAATATGGGTTCATTTATCTAAAGCACTACATGGAATCTCTGACAACAACAATAATAACAATAATAATAAAATAGCAATGATGATGATGGTGGTGGTGGTGGTAGTGGTGGTGATGATGATGATGGCTATTATTTACTCCTCTATACTGGGAGTGGTTGATTAAACCTAGTTGGAAAGGTGACCTCTAGTGGACAGTTGTGTTCATTCGTTTAGTTTCAACTAGTAATAGGATAACAAAACAAAATGACCCTCAGAGGTAAGATATAAATCTACGTGCCATCTCAATGATATCTAAAGAAACAATAATAACATAACCATGCATGTGTTCAGTCATATCAGTTAAGAACTATATAGGTTACAACAGTGTTATATGTCCAAAGTTACCATTCAGGCCATTCTTCAATGTTTCTACAGTTGATACAACCTTGGACCAGTATTGAAATAACTATTCGAAGTTCATGATCATTTTCAACTACATAGTACAAAGGCAGCCTGGGCTACATGTGACCCTGCCACAAACCAAATAAGAACTATCTCTAGGCTTGACAATATATATGTTTCCTTGGTCAACTGCTTCATATCTAAGGCCCTCTATTTCCTAATGTGTAAAACAGGTTGATTTAGAAACTGTCCTCTGTCTTTTGGGAGCTATGAGATGACTGTTTTAAAGTCAAGTTGATTTTTATAACCTGAGTTTTCCAAATTAGCAATACAAAATTCATATCAATATCTATGCTTTATGCAGAGCATAGGGTGAGTCAGAAAAACACTAGACTTCAAGTGAAGGCAAATTTCATTAAGGTAAAATCGGCTACTATTTTGTGTGTGTGAACGATGTGTGTGCATATACTCATGTATGTTAGTAAAGGCACATGTGTCAGGGCACTGTGGAGATCAGGGGACAACCTCAGGTCTTGGTCCTTGCCTTTCACATCATTTGAAGCAGGGTGTCTCCTTTCTTGTTCTCCTTGGTATACAAAGAGGTCTGGCCCATGAGCTTCTGAGGCTCTCCCGATTACAGATGTGAGCTTCTGAGGTTCACAAAGATTACAGATGTGAGTTACCAAGATCAGCTTTTACATGGGTTCTGGGAATTTGAACACATGCTCTCCCATTTCCAAGGCAAATGCTTTGCCCACTGAGGCATCCCAGCCCTCAGTTACTATTTTATCACCAAGGTGGAACACAATAATATATAATTAAGCTGTTAATATAATCTCCAAGAAACTATTATAACTCATCAATGGTCCTTAAATATACTTTTTTTTTTTTTTAATGCAGGAGTACTGTTGAAACACTATTATTTACAATGGATGGGGCCCAAAAGTTTCTTTGGGGACATTCTGTAGATTTTCTAGGACCAGTTAGGTAACAACATGGACAGGTTTGCAATCCTTTACAGTCTCTCAGCCTCACTGTGAGACGCTGCACTTGCTTTTTAGCTTAGAACAAGCACCAGTCTGAAAGTTTTCCTGGTGTGTAACAAAATTGCCAGAAACACATTTAAGGATCTAATTAACTTGCTTAACTTACAGCAAGTGAACAAGGATGCCCTCCTGGTTTAGAGGCATGTCTTTCCGGGACGGAAAAGGGCTGTTAGGAAATGATGGTGTTCGACTGAGCTGGAAGGTGAGCTAGAGGAGGGCGGATGTCAGTCCTGGACTGTTCTGATGCACTCAAGTAAATCAGGAGCTTAATCCCAACTCCTCCAAAACTCAAATTTAAATCAGGTCTCCATTGAGAATGGCAAAGACAGACTCTTTCCGACCCATAACCTGGGCCTCCAAGATGCTCACAAGTAGAAACTGTCAGGGATTCTTCATTATTTACTAACTATGCCAAGACAGAATGTAACAGCCCAGAACAGAACAGGCTCAGTGTTGTGTAGATAAGCCTGTCACCTTTCTCCTTATGAGATGACACTCAAGGAAGAGGCTGGGTTGGTTTTGTCCTCTGTACTCGTCCATGTGTCTGATGTGCAGGACAGAAGCGGACTTCTGCTGTCTTCCTCATGTATGTCTCATCTGACTGTTTTCGGGCAGGGTTTCACATGGAACCTGATAGTTCACCAAAAAGGCTGGCCAGGGAGTAAACCTGGGGTCTCTCTTGTCTTCTGCGACATGAGTCTGCTGCATCCAGGTTTTCACCTTGCCCCCCTCTGCGGGTGAGGGCTGTGCTGGGGCTTGACTCAGGCCCTCATGACTGCATGGCCCACACTTAGCCAACAGAGCCATCTCTCCAGGTCCCATTTTAGAACTTGACAGGAGGAGACACTGGAAAACACAGCACGATCCACTGGGCAAAACTATCTGTCCACTTCCTCTTGCTGTCACTGTTGAGACCATGCACAGCAAGCAGCTGAAGGCGTTTGCTCTACAAACATCAGTGGAAATGTGCTGATGAGAAAGTAAAGCTACTCAAGATTCTCACAGTCAGTTTTGCAGAGAGTACAGAAGAGATTTCTTTCAGACAGCTGTCACTACAACTACAGCAATCAGATCTTTGGCCCTACTTTTTGATGGCATAAATTTATAAGATACCATTTAGGAAGAAATTTAAACCCACTATTCACCTTGTTCTCCTGACTTGATAATGTTTTACTTCTTGATTTACTTCCCGTCTTATAAAACATTAAGGGCTGGCAGCCTTACCCTTTCAAATTAAATACACTTCTCAACCCATAACAGATGATGTCACATCACAACTTAAACTCACATTTCCTGCAACTCTTAAGATCTTAAACCCTATTGCTCTCACGGAGTTCACCCCCAGACTTCCTTTTGCCATCTCAAAATCTTGCTCACTCCTGCAACTTAGATCTTAAACCTCCCTCACTGCATTGAAGGCTTGGTTACCAGCTACTTGGAACTGATGGCTCGTTTAGACCTAACGGAAGGAAATTAAGTCTCGGGAGAGAACTCTCCAAGGGGATATTGGGTCCTGGTCCCTTCCTGTCTCTTCCTTCTTGCATCCTGAGCACCATGAGGTAAACAGGCCTCCTTTGCCTTGTCTTCTTACCTAATGTGTTTGCTGCCACAGGGCCAAGTCACCATACACTGAAAACTTTGAAAATGTAAGTAAAATAAACCTTTCCCCAGGCACTTTGTCAGAGTAATGACAAATTGAGGGTAGGCTACTAGGAGTCTGAGAAAAGCCATGCTTGTGTCTGCTCAGGGTCTTCACACAAACTGCTTCTTACCCTGGACCTAGTCCCCCCACCACATAAACTACCTTTATTACTTAAGGTGGGAAGACCTTTCCCTAGCCCCTATTTTAAATCAGGTTCTATTAGATTTCTTCCCCATACCTCCGTGCAACATGTCTTTGGAGATATATAGTGTCGAATTGCTCACGAGACAGCTGGAGTCCTCTTGCTCAATCTATAATCTTACATTTAGCATCTACCAGGACGGGACATACAGTAGGTGTTAATGAATATTTGACTGAGCTAATGAACACAAATCCCAGGAAGTCTCTTACTTCAGGAAGGGAAGTACCCATAGCCAGTGCCATAGCTGTTATTAGCCAAGCTATCCATGTGGCTATGTTTGTCTGAAGTCCGCTGAAGTTTCACCTAGGAGCCAAGAGGCTGACTGCCAGTTTGGAACTAAGCCTGGGAGGTATTTTGGCCACAATTCCCTCTTCACTTCTAGCTGTGGTAATGGCAGGCTCTAGGGGGTACCGCTAACTTTGTAGATCTACCTACCGCAGGGCCAAGACTAGTGTATCGGCTGGACCTAAAGGCAAAAAATTGTTTACAGGAACTCAAGTAAGGTTAACATTTACAAATCTGCAGGAGCTGACTGCTCCTGATTCAATATCAAATTACTAAGTGGAAAGAGATGAGTTATAGAGCCCCCCTTCTCCTCCCCTCTCTGGTTTGCCACCTTATGGGAGAGATTTTGTTTCGAAGCAACTGACTTTACTATTGCGACCTGGGCTTGTGAAAGACGGATAGTTTTATATTTGCCTGCTGACCTTGGAAATTTAGGGCATGTTTTAAAAGGATATAAAAATAAAAAGGAGTAGACTAAGTGTTGAAACCAAAGTAAAACCTACAGTTTAAACTTTCCATAAAACTTTCTAATGTGTTATAGAGATAGCTGAACATAGCTCAAGTCTCTCTGATCTGTATTCTCTTTCTTTTTCTGGTGTGTGTGTGTGTGTGTCTCGTGTGCGTGCGTGTGTGTCTGTGCATGTGTCTGTACACACTAATGTGACAGACAGAAATTCATATCAAGTACCTTCCTTAATCACTCTCCACCACAGTTTTTGGGACAGTGGCCCTCACTGAGCTTGGAGCTTGCTGATATAAGCTACACTGGCTGGCCAGCAAGCCCCAAGGCTCAACCATCTTTATCTCTTGAATCTTATGAATGATAAGAGAATCTGGCATGTATGTTATTTTTTTAAACCTGAGTTTTAGGGGGTCAGGCTCAGGTCCTTATGCTCCTGTGACAAGCACTTGACCCTCTGAGCCATCTCTCCAGTTCCCTCCCCGACATTCTCTCTGTAGAAATGGTTCTTATCCTTACCACAGTACTACCAGAAAATGATCACACAGAACTGTTAAGGCGTGTTGTCCTCATCGTCCAGGTTGTATGACAGAGTAGTCAAGGATCTGTGTTTGGTTCAGAGAACAAAGACCTGGCTCGGCTAACTAAAAGTTCTGTAGATTCTTTGTTAACATCTGTTCACACATCTCAGCTTGATGGCTACACCTGGGGAGGGACTCGGATTTTTCCCAGCTAGTGAGTAGGTTAGAGTCCTGTCTGCTTGTATACACAAGTACAGTCTGGAATGTGCTCCTGCACAGCTCTGCTTCTGTTATCTTCTTGAGATAACACACTACAGGAAATCGATGTTTCTTGTACAAACAAGAGAGCTCCCAAATCCAGGCAAGAAATGCTCTGGAGGAAGGATTTAATGTCCGCTGTGACTGGCAGTTCAGTCATACTTTGCTTTTAGTTCAGAACAACTTAAGGATTTTCAACTTGCAAGTACATGGGAAGAATGATATCAATCCTTCCGAAGGAGACTCTAGTTCTTCATTTTGAAAAAAAAAAGTGTGATGAAATATTGAAGTCCATCATAAGATTTAATATACACTCAATTATTTTCTTATTTACAAATGATGTGGGGATGGTGCTTTTCATTGTTTTTTTTTTTAAATACCCTTTATCTTTGTTATTTTTCTATTGCTGTGAACACCATGACCAAGGCAACTAATAAAAGAAAGCATTTAGTTTGTGGACTCATAGTCCCAGAGAGTTAGTCTATGATCTTCATGGACAGAAGCATGACAGCAGGTATGGGACTGGAGCAGTACCTAAGCCCTTACATCTGAATCACAAGCACGAGGCAGAGAGAGCTAGCTGAGAGTGGCATGGGCTTCTGAAATCTCAAAACCCACCCACAGTAACATACCTCCCGCAAGGCCACACCTCCCAGTCCTTCCTAAACAGCTCTACCAACTAGGGACCAAGTATTCAAATGCAGTGGGCTTTTAAATTTTATTCATTCATTCATTCATTCATTCATTCATTCGTGTGTGTGTGTGTGTGTGTGTGTGTGTGCGCGCCCATCTGCTTGTCTGTATGTGTATGCATGTGTATAGGTGCCTCAGAGGCTGGAGCAAGGTGTTGGATCCTCTGGAACTGGAGTTACAGGTGGTTGTGAACTGGTTTATTACATGAGCTACAAGTGCTAGGAACCAAACCCAGGTCTTCTGTAAGAGCAGCAAGTGCTTTTAACTGCTGAGCCATCTCTCTAGCTACAGTTCTGTCTCTTAGGGTCCTGAGAAGATGCAACTGTGGACCTAGAACTAAAAAGTCAGTATGAACTTTCAGGATGAGGTTGCTGTGTAGCTCAGTAGTAAAACATTTGCCAAGAATATGCAAGGCCCTGGGTTTGCACCCAGGGGTGAGGGAGGAGGTGATTTTAGGATGACCACAGTTAATCATCAGCAAAGGACAGGGCTCCTGAAAGCCAGCAGAGGTCACCACCCACCATAGGCAAAGAGAAGGTAACCCAATCCAGTCGTTTAGATTAAATGATGTATTAGTTTCTTATCCAACAACAGCAACTTAAGGAAGGGAGGAAGGGCTTGTCTCATAGTCAGAGGGTACATCATAGTCAGAGGGCTTGGAGGCAGGAACGGGAGCTGGCTGCTCAGATTGTGTCTGAAGTCAGCAAACAGAAGGATGGATGCTTCGCTCGCCTCCATTTCTTCTTTTGATTCGGTGTGGAATCCTAGCCCATAGAGTGGTACTCCCCACATTAAGATGGGCCTTCCTGCCTCCCTTAACCTAGTCTAGAAACTGACTCACTGATTTCCCCAGAGATTTAAAGTCACTTCCACATGACTCTAGACCTGGTCAAATCAGGAATAATTTGATTAACCACCAGAGTTGCTCAGTCTTGAAAAGAAATCGAATCTTGAGTTTTGGCATGAAAAGAAAGAACTGCCCTCAGAGGAAATGAAACTGGACAAGGAGCTGAGAGAGAGCACTGAGATAGTCTCTACCAAGCACCTCCCATTGCCAAGCTGCCTTGAGTCACCACCAATTTTTCTTGCTTTAATATTGGCACATCTCCCTATTCTAGATTCTGCAACCCATTCCTGAAACCCCTCACCTGCCCTTCTCACTTCATACTTACCAGGTTCAATCCTACTTTGTGTCAGCTCTCAGGCTGATATAGACAGCTAGAGAAAAAAAATATACAGTAAGGTCGACTACTCTTTAAATTCATGGCTGCTACCTTCAAATTTTCCCTTGGATATATTTCCCTTGTCCATTCACTCACACATTCCCCTAGACAACCACAAAATTCTCTGACAGAGCCGTCCAGACTTGCTGTCTGCAGGTTCTCTCTACCCTTTATTTCCCTTTGAACACTTTCCAATCAAGCTTTTGTTTCCACAAGCAACTGCAATTTACTCTCCCAAGCCCCACCTCACCATGTAGTGCTCCCTGTGTCGGATCCTCCAGTAGGACTCCTCCCAGTCAGCTTCGGAGGCTTCCAGCTGCCTCTGGTCCTTTCCTGAGGTAAAGGCTTTGTTTCTTTGGGCCCCTCCTCATTTCTCTCACTCTTAATGCACAAGAGCTTCCTGTCCAATATGGCAGCATGGGCTATGTGTGCCTCTTTAAGTTAAATCAAATTAAATATGTGCTCTTCAGTTACACACATTATGTCTTAAGTGTTCCAGACTTGCATGGTTCTAGTGGCTGGACATCTGGACGATGCAAAGAATATTTCTGCTATCATTGAATGCTCTACAGGACACAGCTACACTAGACTATCTGAGACTTACTCATAGGATTCACTCTCTTTGTGTCTCTGTTCCTCCACGCTCTGAGGTTCCTTTCATCTCTTCCCAGTGACTTTTATACCCCCACCTCTCCCTGGACATTTCTCTGAACTCCAGACTCCTTTATCCTTCTGCCCACACTATTCCACTTGCAGATCTCATGGCTGCCTTAAGTTATGAAACCTAAATCAAGCTCCTGGCCTCTCCTAACCTCTGACACCCTCAGTCTCCTGCTTCATAGTTTTCCCCGTGTGATGGCAAGTTTTGTGCTCCGGCATGATCTGAGAGTCATACCGGACTCTTCCCTAACGCTCTTCCCACAGTCTAGGAGCAAAACGTCTCTGACTGATCATTCAGAAACCCCTGGAATTATCTGATTTCATCATCTCTTCCTGGATCATTACACATGCTTTCTTCCCAGATTCCCTGGTTCTGCCCTTCCAGTCTTCCCCACCATGGCCTAGTCTCAGCAAAATAACCAGAATATGTATTTGACAATCTGATTCTATCTCTTCTCTTCAAAATGTTCTAATAGTGTCCATCTCTCTCAGAGTAGATAGACACCAAACTTCAGCCAGGACCCAGGGTTATCTGCCTCCCAGCACCAAGGAGATCTGTTCTTCCTTCTACTTAGTCTCTACTCCAAAGCCTTCTTCGGCTCAGCACTCTGTTGAGTCTGCTGGGGAATCTTAAGGGGTTGCTTCTGTACTCCCCCACATACACTGTAAACAGTAGCGACCTCTCCTGATATCCCTTCCTATATAGTAGCGATCTCTCCTGGATATCCCTTCATATATAGTAACGACCTCTCCTGGACATCCCTTCCTTCCTATCTAATGCCCCTAGTTCTTATCTTGGCATTTATTTCATGTTAAGTGTGACATTGATGCTTGGCTGTTTCTGGCTGAACTCCCAGTTTAAAGAGTCCTCAGGATGTCAGGAGACAATCTTGCTCTCAATTATTTCAAGCTTTAGACATTGCACAACACCAGGAAGTCACTTCTGTACACGGTCTCTGAGTGAGCAAGGCAGGCAGAGAAGTGCACACATGCCTTCTCTATTCTTGTTCTGATTCAGTTCCTTCCTTCTTCCAGCCCCCTCTCCTTGTGATGTGTAGAGTTCATTTTCATCTCAGACTGAATTTAAGTTACAGGTTTGAATTTTTTCTATACTCTGCAGACCTGACTATGTATATAATTTCCTCCGAAGAATGACTTGTCTATAATTATTATTTTTAGATGTTTTAGTGATTTCTTCTCTTAGAAAGCTATAATTCCAAGTGCTAGGTGCTGGTGTCTGAATTTTCACCAGCAGGAAGTTCCTAGTATGTATTTTAATTAAGGTGGGTTTGGTGGGTGGGAAAAACACTTATACTCTCCAGCTGGTTTTGCAACTTTACAGTTAACCTTTGGACTGTCCTCTGGGGCTACAGAAGTCCTTTACACAATGTCCATCTGGAGTCTGGTGGCAAGCTGGGAATGACCAACAGTGTACTGTTCAGGCTGTCATGTGTCAGTAGGAGTGTTTCACTCAAACCTCTGTGGTGGCTTCCTGGAAGACGTGACCATGTCCAACCAAGATGGCAGGAAGTATGACTCCCACCAAGAAGCTGATTCCCTGAACCACCTACCTTCATGGAGGGAATATCAGAGGCAGGCACTTTCATCTGTGACTGGCACCAATTAAAGGAATGGGAGGAAAAGCCATACCTGGTCGGATCTGAGGAAGTTTCACAGTGCTCTGCCACTTGCTGCTTCCCTTAGACCACTGGCGAGCAGGAGAATGGAAATAAGATGCAAGAGGTACGACCTTCTTCAAGATGAGCCATGATTATTTCTAAGACATACCAGCACCTCTAAATTCCTTTGAAGAATGAGGTACTCTCAAAATGCACCCATAAACTCCTTTCTATGAAGCAGTAGGATCTTGAGTGTGGCCTAGAGTTAAAGATTGTGTTCTATAGGCTGATGGCTGGTACAAAGTGAACTTGCACCATGACGGAGGAACAAAGAGTCTATGGAGAAGACCATTCTTGAGGAACTGAGGCTTCTGGCCACCAGCCTCCAGCAATGTGTCCCTCTATTCCCCAAGTAAAGCCTTCTGATGACTGTAGTTTCAAGAGTCACCCTGGGCTAGAACCAGAGCTACAGAGCTCTGGGTGGGATTTCTGGCTGTCAGAGACTGCGAGGTAAAGTTTGCTAGGTTAAGCTGAAATAAGCTACTTTAAAGCAACAGGTAACTAGGTCATAGGATAAGGACACACAACCTCAAACGGATAATTTTGCTAATGTAAAAAACAAAATCATCGGCTGCCTGAAAGCAAAGAGGAAGCAATTCGGTTGTGCCTTTGTGTGGGTCAGAGCTGCCTTGGGCACAACCTGCTCAAAGTGAGGCACAAAAGGTTCACAAGACCAGGAACACCAAGCCATTGCACAGTTCTGACACTGTATCAGCAACACTCTGTCCAGGCTGCCCATGGTCCTCTGCTGCTGCCTGGTGGCCTACCGGCCCTGTGGAATCCCAGGGTGATCAGCCAGCCCTTCCTGGTGAAGATATGAACCCAAGGGTATTGGACAACGTTCCTGAGTGGGTCAGGGACTGACAGCATTATCAGGAGATATATAAGTTACCACTCTTTGTACACAGTTTCCTGTTAGTTTTGCACCTTAATGATCTTACTGTCCCTAATTCAAAGTAAATCCAGCTACAGTTTATATGCAGCTTTTCAGTGATTGGTTTTGTTTTGTTTGTATTCTCCCTATAACTTGAGTGTAACACGTAGCTACCTACCTGGGGACATTTGATGAGAGTAGGAAGAAGACAGGCACCTTCTCACGAGCATCATCTGAATACGACTGAAGTTCTAACCTCAGCTCGATCCTCGTATGTGCACCTGTCCTGCTGTTAGCCTAATGTTTTCCATCACTGATATTTAGTTCCCTCATCTGAACTACACAGTTAACTGAAGGCTTAAGCCTTCAGGGGTCAGGAATATAGATATAAAACAAGATCCATTCCCACACTAGACATAGAGACACACAAGCACCTATTCTACAGACTACATATTTATCTTATGCATGTATTTCGTATGTGCATGTCTGTGTATGTGCAGGTGTGCATACACAAGTAATGTGAGGGTTAAAGAACAACCTCGGTGTCCTATCTTGGAAACTATTTGTTGTTGTTGAGACAAAGCATCTTCACTGGCCTAGAATCTGTGAAGTAAGGGAGGCGTCAGGAGCAAGCTCAGATGCGGAGGCTCTGCATCCCCAGTGCTGTGAGTACATGTGTATGTGACCACCATGCCTGGCTTTTTCCATGTGGGTTGGGAGGATAAACTCATACCCTTTACCAACTGAGCCCCTGTCTCATGAACCCTTAACACCAGTTACTGGTTAGGACATATGATGAGACCCAAGTGGTAGGGTCAGGGAGGTGTTCTAGAGAAGGAAGACTCTTCTCTAGACTGCACTTCAGGAATGAGTAGGAGCCAACTGAATAGGAAAGAGACATGATGGAGAAAAACATTCGGGCAGAGGATGCCACAAAGGCACCAAAACTCAAGCGGGGAAGTTCAGAGGTTACAGGGAATGGTTACATTAAAGCACAAGGAAGTGATGGAAATTAGACCAAAGGTAAATTGGGCCCAAATATGGGACATCTCTGGTACCCATTTAAAAATTTAGGCTTTACTATCAAGAAGTGATCAGTGGGGTTAGGGATGAGGTGGGCAGGTGGGTAGATTAAAGGGTGAAGAACCAAGGGTCAAGGAGATAGGCAGGAGTCGTGGTGGAAACGAGAATTTGCAGATGACGGTGGTATCTGTAATGGAGAAGGGAGTGACTTAAGATCATTTATATGATGGACTGCTGTTGGGAAATGAGGACCATGGTGACATCATGAGGGAGGATGAAGGAAACTTCATTCTGCAATGGCTGCCTGAGGCCACTACTACTGTCACAGAGAGAGTGCTGCCACAGGCACCTTAGGAGATGCAGTGATGAGCTAAGTTCTGAGCACAGGCAGTATGCCAACAGTTTGCATAAGTGTTCATTCTCTAGAGTCTTGAGAGGCTAAAGAGTAATACCTGACGATTTAGTTGAAATAAGGGTAGCAGATACTGTTAGTAAGCAACCCTGCTATACCATTATAGGCAGAAGTCAGAGCTGGGTGTGGTGGTGCACACCTGTAATCCTAGATCTCCACAGACAGGAGGATTATTACGAATTTGAGAGACAGTCTATGTAGTGAGATGCAGGCTCAAACATTTTAAAATTATTATTTAATAATAAACAGGCCTGAGGTACCGACATGAGATGATTTGGGTTATATAAGTAAAGAAGTCTATTAGGCTCTGATGTCACCCAGTCATTTGTCCAAGGAAGCCTCCTGTCAATTTACACCAATGCAGACCCAAAATAAAGATCAGCACAGACTAAAAACAAACAAACAAACAGCCAAAATTTCCTTACTTTTTTCAAGGAGAAATGGAATGGAAGCTCTAAGACCATGTAGCGAGGAAAGTTGGCAAGAGAGACCTAAACTCAACTCTTCCCTTTCCAGATTCAGGGCCTTTCCTTAGGATCAAATGTGGAGGTGGGCAGAAAGAGTATTAAAGGTGGGGCACCACCGTCCCTTTACAAAGGGAATGTCAGGGTCTGTGTTAGCTACTTTTTAAATATCCAAATACTTAACAAGGACACACCTTAAGGAAGAAAGGACTTGTTCTGGCTTACGGCTTGGAGCTAAACATCTCATTTTATTATGGGATGGGGAATGGGAGTCGAGGATGTAATAGCAGAGAGCTCAAAGCTAGTGGGAATATGAGGTGATTTGCTCATATCCAGAAGACAACTCAGACAGAACCAGGGTGGGATATGGCCCATGAGACCACCTCCACCTCCCATCAATCCCTTCTTCCAGCAAGGCTCCACTTCTAAAAGATTCCACAATTCTATTGGTTAGTTGATACTGTCAACTTGAGACAACTTACAGCCGCAGGTCTCAATCTTCTGCATGCTGCAGCCCTTTAATGCAGTTCCTCATGTTGTGGTGACCCCCACCCTCAACCACAAAGTTATTTTCATTGCTACTTCATAACTGTAATTTTGCTACTGTTATGAATCATAATGTAAATAGTTTTGGAGATAAAGGTTTGCCAAAGGGGCCGTGACCCACAGATGAGAACTGCTGACCTAGAGTCACTTGGAAAAAGGGAAGTTCAACTGAAGATCTACTAGGTCAGACTAGACTGTGGTTGTGTCTGTGAGAGATTGTCTTGACTGTTGACGTAGTTAGGGCCAGACCATTACCAGGCAGGTGGATCTGGACTGTATAAAGAGGTCGCAGAGCATGACCCAGAGGACAAGCCAGTAAGCAGAACTCTCTGGTTCTACTTGTGTTCCAGTCCCTTTTGCCTTCAGTGATGGACTGCAACCTACCTGGAAGCAGAAAATGAAATAAACCCTTTCCTCCTCAAGTTGTTTTTGGTCAGACTGTCTAATTCATAGCAACAGAAAAGCAAAGCAGGATACCACCTTCCAAAATAGCACCAACAACTGAGAGGTATTAAAACACAAGAGGCTGTAAGGAACATCTACATCCAAACCATAACAAGTTGATCTCCAGTGTTTTTACCTGGCCATATATTCTCCATGTATGTCAGCTAAGGCTTTCTGAGATGTTCTCCATTGAGGCTGACATCTTACTCTGTCCTTCAAAGCCCCCTACTATTGGTCCCTTATTCTCTAGCCTCTATAAAACATTAATCCCCGCAACCATGAAAGGAATTCTGGCATCTTTGTACTTAAACATCTTCAGGCATGGGAAGCAGAATCTTCAGGCAGAACTGTACTCAAGAGCGTGCTCCAGGTCAACAACCGAGACAAATGAAGCAGTAAGCTAGAGCCAAGGTAGACCCTGACTCCAGTGCACCTGAAAAAAAGGGTCTCACAGAAGCAGCAGGGGGGCTGGAGGTGGGTTGGCCCTTCTAAGTTGTTCCAACCCTGGAGAAAGGCAGGGTCTTTGTTTGCCAGTGTTAATCAGTCACTAGATATGGCCTTATCTGGAGGAGGAGGCATTATCTCAGACTAAACAGCTCTGTTTAACCCCAAAGGGTCTCAGCTGAGAACTGTCAGCTGCCAACATTCCTGGCAGCTGACAGACTACACTCATGAAAGGGGCGAGTGGAGAATCATGGCTAGGGGGATCTGGCCTCATTGTCTGCATGGCCAGGGTGGTGGTGCTTCACCCCTTCATTACTCAGTCCATAGAACTTAGGGGCTGGGTTTGGGGCTCTCTTATACTGACCCTACCTTCTATCCTATGGGAATTAAGTCAATACTTCCAGAAATTTTACCCTTACATCCTAGCAGGGCTTATGGAAATTATTCATAATCAGCATGTGTGCTGGGCAGCTTAAAATCAACATGACACAAGCTATAATGATAAGGGATGAGGGAACCTCCATGCTTCCAGATCATCAGGTTGTATTCAGGTCTCTAGGGTATTTTCTTAATTACTGACTGATAGGGAAGGGACCAGCCCATTCATGATAGCGCCACTCCTGGGCTGGTGGTCCTGAGTTCTATAAGAAAGGAGGCTGAGCAAGCCAAGAGGAATAAACCAGTAAGAACCCCTCCATGTTCTCTGCATTAGCTTCTGCCTCTAGGTTCCTGCTTGGTTTGAGTTCCAGTCTTGGTTTCCCTCATAGACTGCATACCTCCTCCTGAATTCTTTTTGGTCCTGGTATTTCATCAAAGTAATAGTAACCCTAACTAAGACAACATATATCCAGAGGCAAGAGCAAGGGGTTTGGAAACTAAACTGACATTTATGGATGTACCAAACTACATACATCACACTTAGTTTCGTGAATCTCCTTTCACAATTTATAGCAGGGAAAAATTAAAACAGATGTTATCTTATATAAGTTCCAAGCTTGCTATGAGAAGCCAGAGATGGTGCTGGGTTTTTTGTTTTTTTTTTTTGTTTTTTGTTTTTTGTTTTTTATTTTGTCTTCTGGGAAGAGGAAACTTCAGCTGAAAAAACACCTTCATTAGACTGCGCTGTGGGGATTTTCTTATTTTCTTGATAAATGAATGATTGATGTGGGAGGTCCTAGCCCACTGTGGTGTCCTCCTGAGCAAGCTAAGTAAGCCTTGGGGAACAAGCAAGCATTCAGCAGTGTTTCTCCACGGCCTCTGCTTTGTTCCTGCCTCCAGGTCCCTGCCTTGACCTTCCTAACAAATCGACTGTTCACTCACTGCAGGTGACAGAAACACTTTCCTCCCATGTTGCTTTGGGTCATGGTGTTTATCACAGCAACGTAAGCAAACTAGGACAGATGATAAACTCAAATTACTGTTGAAAAGAAAAAAGCTAAAGCTAGTGTTTCACAATGTTAGATAATAAATGCACACCCATTCAAGATGGAAAATACTGGGCTGGTAAGTGAGAAATAGATATTTCTAAAAATTTCAGTTATTGATATTATTGTATATATTATTCTATATAATATTGTATTAGTAGTATATACTATATACTATCTTATTAGTAATATATATTACATATGTAATTTATATAATATATATTAGCATATATTGTACTATTTAGTATATATTATAGTTATAGATACAGAAATTGATATTTCTAAATATTTCTAAATATTTATAAAGAAGTAAGGCAGAAGATTCAATATTATTAAGAGATAAATTCTCATCAAATACATCTGTGAACCCAACAAAGGTCTTAAAAATTCCAAGTCTTTTGAGCAGAAACTGATGAATTGATTCCAAAATACAAATGAATGCATGAAAGATCCACAAAAAACCTTAAAAGACAGAAAGCAAGAAACCTATGCTTCTCATTTTAAAATTTACCATTAAGCCACCTTAATTAAGATAGCATGGTGCTGGATGGGGAAAACATATAAATCAATGCCCCAGAACGGAGAGTCTACAAGTACGGCTTTGCACTCATAGCACAAGGTTCTAGACAAAGGCATCAAGGTAATAGGACAGAAAGGATAGTCTTTCTGACAGAGTTGTGAGACAACTGGATAGCTGAAGGCAAAAACCAAATCAAAACAAACCAAGAAAAACTGGACTTAAAGGATAAACTTTCAGGAGAGGAACTGGAGTCCAGGTGACAAATTTGTAAAACTTTAAGAAATTGCCCAACTATTCTAAAATGAAGTAAAAATGAATCGGAACATAGGGTTGGTTTTTAAAAATGAAGAAGAAAACATAGACAAGATTTACAAGCTTGGGTTAGACAAAGAGTTGTTGAACAGCATCAAAAAGCATGATTGACTCAAGAGAATCTTAAGGCGGAAAAGAGATTTCAGCAAAATTAAAAACAGGCTTCAAGTATATCAACAGGAAAATGAGAAGACAGCCACACTCTGGAAGAGAAGAACACACACGCAGAAGTGATACTTCTGGGTGAAAGAAATGTTTTAAGTTTGGGTCCTGCAGTGTCTGCAGACTTACTGAAATCACTGATGTATGCCCCTAAAGCAGGCCAGTGGTGTGGCATGGAATTTGATCTCAGAAAACTGTTAAAAATTAGAGAGGTTTATTTGTCCACACAGTGAGGGCAGGCATCCAGGCTGTTACAATGGTGTTTGAGCCTCCAAGGGACAGGCTCTCTATCTGAGCCTCGGCTACCTCTCCTCTGTGCTCCCGCCTTCACACTGACTCCTTTCCTAGCTACAAAAAAAGAAAAACTAGACATGAAGAAGACATAGGCCACTGCTTCTTGGCCTTCTGGATGAGACCAGCTATAGTGTCTGTTTTTACCAGCCTACCTCCTGAGGCATCTTCTATCTGAGGACAACTGTTTAAGAGGATTTTTGGAGCAGGGAGGTAGAATAGGAACTTGCTTGACCCACACATAATTCTGGTATTATAGTACCTTGAAAAACAATATTCTCCCTTAGTAGAATTAAATCAAACAAACAAACATACTGGCCAGGTAAGTCAGCCAGCCACTTTAAGAGGTATCTCAGAGAAATAACAATCACTGACCAAATCCTGTCACATGACCATAAAGGATTTTATTTATTTATTTGAGATAGTATCTCACTATGTAGCCTGAGCTGGCCTGGAAAACACATGTAGACCAATCTGGCCTCAAACTCAGGTTTGCCTGTCTCTGTCTCCTGAGTGCTGGGATTTTAAGGCATGTGCCATCATACCCTGTGATTTTACTCTGTGTGTGTGTGGATAAGGAGTCACAGGCAGCAGTGAGTCACCCAATATGGGTGCTGTAAACCAAACTTGGGTCCTCTGCAAAAGCAGTGCTCTTAACCGCTACACCAGGATTCTAGCCTAGAGATTCTCAACCCTTTTGGGGGTAACAGATCAGATATCCTGCATATCAGATATTTATTTACAATTCATAACTGTAGCAAAATTATAGTTACAAAGTAACAACAAACACAATTTTAAGGTTGAGGGATCCCCAAAACACGAGGAACTATATCAAAGGGTCACAGCATTAGGAAGGTTGAGAACTGCTGCTCTAGCCCCAGATGTGACTGTAAGAAACACAGGGTTATATTGCTGCTCTCGGTCACCCAAGGTTCCATTAGCAAGAAAGAATGGATGAGCCGCTCACAGTCTCAGGGTTGAAAAATAATTCTTGCTGTCAATCTAAACACAAACCCGGCCAGCACTCCTCACACTGTACAGTGGTGTCTGGTCATGAGGCGATGAACTTATTATTCACGGTTGCTAATTAAAATGAAAACCAAACAAATCCTCTGGAGGGAAAAAAACAAACAGAAGGGTTCTAAAGAAGCTGCCTGTTAGTTGAACAAATGTTCACTGTTCTTCATATTTTTAGTTCCAAGACAAAAACCTGAAGGCTGGGACATTTGGTACTGTAGAAAAACAGGATTCTCAAGTTAGAAATGCCTGCATTTTGAAACTTGGTGGTGTCTTGAAGTAACTATGCCTTGGGCAAATGCCAGTGTAGCTCGGCCTCAATTTCTTCATCTTTACAAAGGGAGACTGACCTCCTAGGTGAGGGAGGCCTTCATGGTGGTGTCAAGCCTGGGCCCTGGTGCTTAGCTTCGATCCTTGAGACTCACATAACAGAGAGGCACAGCTGCCGCATACAGCCAGGAAGGGTGAGGACTCACTGCTTTTCTTGCCAAAATTAACCAGCTTTCCAGCCACCGTTTCTCCCACATTTCCCAGGCTGATTATGCTTCTCAAGGGAATTCCTAATTAGAGATCATCCATTCAACATAGATACAAACACACACTAATTTGGAGAAGGGGGAGGAAAACAACCCAATCTATGAAAAATCCAAAACAAAAGAAAAAACCCTAAGCAAACAAACAAACAAACAAAAAACACAACAACAACAAACTAGAAAAACAACAATAAAGATAGAAGCATACAAAGAAGAAAATTCTAAAAATACTTTAAAAAAACCCTCACATTGTTGTAATCTTCCGGGTGGTTGGTTCTTTCACAAAGCCATAGATAGCACTTGGAAAACCACGCTGACCTGACCATGTACCAGGCACACAACAAAAGGTAGAAGCTGGGTTAGGCGCTTGTGAGAATGGACACGCAGGTCATCCGACACAAGCTCACGCCATCCATAAAAGGCAAAGGGAGGGACAGGGAGAAATGGCACTGGGGCAAGGGGAGATGAATACACATATAAGCCTATAACAAGATATAGTCAGGGCCAGTAAGAGGGCTCAACAGGTAAAGTAGCATGCTGCCAACGACCTGAGTTCAATTCCAAGATCCTCTAGTGGAAAGAAAGCTGAACCCCAAAGCGCGCTTGACTCTCCACATGTGCAGCAGCACCTCTCTCTCTCTCTCTCTCTCTCTCTCTCTCTCTCTCTCTCTCTCTCACACACACACACACACACACACACCACACACGCACACTAAATAAATGTTAAAGAAGAAAAAAAATTTAAAAAGATCCATTCAAACTGACAAAGACCAGTCTATAACTTTTAAGTGGTCTGCAACAGTTGTAGCATTTTTACAGCTCCCACTTAGCATTGACTGAATACATTCCAGTCCCCATTTCGGCAAGAAAGTGTCTCTGTACAGTCAGGCTGGTGGGGAACTTGCTATATGCAGCCCAGCCTGGCTTCCTACTTGAGCTCCTCCTGCCTCTGCCTCTTCAGTGCTAGGATAGTAGTGGTGGTCTTCATCTACCCAGGCAATATTCACTAAGAGTGTAGGTCCTCATCACATACCTATGCCCTACCTCCGAAAGGATTTCTTGCATCTAGGGAAGAGACCTACTTGGACATGATTGACAGGGGCGACCAGGTTTACATAAAGTTCTCTTAGCATGATGGTCAGGAAAGCCCCAGCATGAATGCTCAGCCTTTTGTTTTTGAGATGGGGATCTCATTTTATACCTTAGGCTGGCCTGAAACTCACCAGTAGTCCAGGCTGGCTTCAAACTCATAGAAATCTTGCCTTAACCTGCTAAGTGTTAGATTCACAGGAGGTGAGCCACCGCACGGGAGTCTGTATGCTGAGTCTTAATGGGACTCAGAGGTTTTCCATTAAACTCACGGTTTATTTGCCTCACAACCTCCTCTTGTATGCATAGCTCTGGGGCTTCTGTGAGAGAGGAGGTGGGACGTGACTCTTTAGATTTTACAGCCAATGCTTATTGAAGACACTAGGGGTCAGTAGATTCCCAAAAGTTGTGAGTGAAACCAGGAGCCCGGGCGCCCAGGGCGGGGCCCGGTGCTCAGGGCGTTGCTGGAGTGATGCCCACACCAGGGAGCGTCTAATCATCATTGTAACCGCTTCCATATAAAGGCCCTCCTCTTAGCTGTAACTTTAATTTTCATTTGGGTCCCTGACTTCCTCTTGCAAAGCTTGGGTACTCTGAGACGATCTGGTGGTGGAGTTTGTGGCGCAGCCCAAGCTAATTTACATAATACCTCCCACAGCATAGCCCAGGCTGCCAGTTCAAAGAAATATGACCTTATTTGGGCAGTGAGAGCCAGGAGATCAAACGGGATGGAGGTGGGAATGAGGGTAGAGGCGGGGACTGAAGAGGTGGCTCAGCAGGCAACTGAAGACCAGCACTGGTCTTGTAAGAAGGGATGTTCAGCTCTCAGTACTCACAAGCATCCATAAAGATTCGGGAGGATCTAACTTCTGGACCCCACAGGCCGGGCACCTGCAGTCACACATTTGTACACACACACATACACACTTAAATAATTAAAATTAACTAAAAGATTGAATGGGGGTGGTGCAGAGAAATTTGCTAAGGACAACTGACTCTTCTGACAGAGTTCCTTGGGAACCTCTACCCCCTACCCGTCTTTTATTTTTTTCCAAGTGAGCTAAGAAACTCAACTCTCTGGAGTTATATGATTAATACTCTGGCAACAACCAGGTGTGGCAATGAGGGATAGCTATAAAATGAAGCTGACTGCAAGAAACACAGCAGGGGCCTTAATAAAAATGATCACATTCTGAGTAAAATTCTATTAAGTAAAAGAAGGAAACAGATTCTAAATCGTTTGTGTGTGTGTGTGTGTGTGTGTGTGTGTGTGTGTCCCTCCCGTGCTGGAAATAGAACCCAGAGCTTTGTAATGGGGCATTCTTCCCTTGAGCTTCAGCCACATTCCCAGAAGCGTTTTCTAAAGAACTTCTAGCTGCTTAAAAGCTGAATCTCTTCACTGTGTGAAGCCAGGTTGAATATGGATTTTTTTTCATATTTGCATTTAGTGGCATCTTACATAACACACTGAGGGGACAAAGCATTTCAAGTGGGAAAGCAACTGATCTGTATGTTCAAACGTTGTAAGTTTCATGCCAGACCAACCTGTACTGGGACCCCAAAGCTCTGCAGGATGATGTTAGAGGCCATGTACCCAGAACTCATGACTGGGGAAGAGGGTATCATATACTCAAGGACTCTCTCCTTTCCAGTTGCTGTGAGGAACACATCATTGCTGGTTCTTCTTCCTTCCCATGTGCTTATCAGTAGACTTGGTTTTAGGTTTTTTTTTTTTATTTTAATTTGAAACGTGCTGATCAAAATTATATCCTCCAGTGTTACGAGAACAGGGGGCTCCTGTCACTGTCTGGGAAAGCACAGCGGGTGGAGGACAGGCTGCACTCCATTTGTCTTCTGATGCCCATTGCTTACTCAGACCTAAGCAGTGTCAGATCCTCAGAGCTCAAAGGCCTGGGCATTTCCTTCATATACAAAGATGGTTTTATTTGGAGCTCAGCAGAGAATCAGTACGGGGGGGTGAAGGGATCACTAACACAGTCAGCTCTCCACAGCACTGAAGTCTGCATCTGTGCACCAACTGCAGATAAAAAAAATTTTTTTTAGAGGGATCGAGGGTAGGTTTGTTGGCCAAGAGCACTGGCTGCTCTTCCAGAGGATCAGGGTTTGGTTCTCAGGGCCCATTTAATGGCTTACAACTCTTCCCTAACGCCTTTTCTGACCTTCTCCTGCACCATGCATGAACACAGTACACACACATAATGAAAGCATTCACACACAGAATACATCTTTTTTAAAAATAAAATAAAATAAAATAAAATAAAATAAAGACATTTAGGGCTTCTGAGATGGTTCCTGGGGACTAAAGATGCTTACTGTCAATCATAATGACCTAAATCAACCCCCAGGATGCCCTTCAGAAGTAGAGACAACTCATTCCTGCCAGCTGTCCTCTGACCTCCACTCACGTGCTATGGCACATACATGCAGACATAAATAAATGTAGTAACTTTAAAGCTGTGTCTGTAGTGAACATGTACAGACCTTAATATTGTGATTATTCTCTAAAGAGCTCAGTATAAAAACTTTCATCATGTTTACTCTGTATTTGTTATTATAAGCAATCGACCAAGGGCTCATCATTTGGGGAGCCATACGTAATGGGCTGAGTATATACACTACTTGGGAAATGAGCACCTGTGCATCTTGGTTACCATGGGGAGTCTTGGGATAGTCCCCAGAGGATACCAAGGGATGACACATGACTCCAGGGAACAGGCAAAACTGCAACGCCACCTCTCAACTTTCCTTAGTTTATTACATACTAAAAACCAGCAAATGTTTCATGATGTACTATACTTTTGAAAAGGTACAGTTCCATCTATAAAGGGGACAGATGCCAGAGTCCATCACTTCTGTTCAAATTGTGGCAAAGCTCTTGGAATTGGGTGACCTTATCTCCATCTGTAAACAGGTGATGAATGAAACCTGTCCTTCAGGTGGCTCTCAGGTTTATGAGTAACACGGGTAATAATTTTAGCATTGAAAAAATAGTTGCTAGAACCCTCATCTCAATATTCCTTAGGAGGAATGCATGCTGTGACTTACAAAACCAGAGAAGCAGCCAGCTATGGATGCATTCCCACCATCTGTATTTATTCCCGCCTGTGACAAGATTCCCTCGGTATACCCTGATGAAATCAGGTTGCAAGACCTTGCAAATGCAGTATCCTCACATGGGGTCTTTGTCTCTACAGATATTGGGAATCTTAGATAAGCCGAAGATTCTGAGAGTAATTACAGGGTTAATGCTTGTAATTCAGGGATCTGAATCCCCTAGGGGAGACTTTAAGCAGTCTCAAAGGAGCTACTAAAAACGAATAGCCATGGCCCTCTTTGCTTTTTCTTTGCTGCGGCTTATGTCTGTGTGTGTTGATGCATGTGTGTGCAGTTGTGTGTGCCTGTATGTGGAGGCTGGAAGACAACCTCAGGCACCATCTCAAGAACGCTATCCACTTCCTTTGAGGCAAGGTCTCTTGCTGGCCTTCAGCTCAACAATTAGGTTAGACTGGCTGACCAGTGAGGCCAGGATCCTGCTGTCTCCTTCTCCATAGAGGTGGGATCATAAGATCAGTGCTACCTGGATTGGCATATTCAAATGGATTTTGGGGATAAACTTCAAGTGTCTGCAAAGCAAGGAATTTATCACCACTTCCTGCTTTCCTTTTTTTATAAAAATACAGGTTTCTAAGGACTTCAGTCATTCGCTCAAAATCAGGTGACCAGAGGGGACATTTAGGACCCACATAGACTCATCTATTTCAGGATTCCTGTTTAAGGCAGCAGAAAACAGGGGATCCTGGAACAGATGCAGCAATGGAAGTAATCTCTCCAATGCTGCATAGCTAACCCTTCTCTCTCTAGCAAAATTATCAGTTTTCCACATTTGTAAAGTATCCCCTTTTCATTGTATTACATGATGACAGGTGCTTAAGGAGCCATCTTGGACCATAAACAGAAACCAGGACATTGAGGATGGGCGGGAAGACAAATTGAAATCCACAGCTAACACTAAAGCAGAGACTTCAGCCCTCTTGACGCTGTCTTAGGTAGTAGCAGACCTCCACACTTCTTCCATATTCCTTGGGAAATAAAACCCTACCTCCGTGAAGCTTTGTCATTTGGAACATCAGCCACTCACAGTAATAATCTGAGACTGCCAAGCCTACTGTTTATCGACTGTTTATGTTTCCGAACTCATCTGAAGTATCAGGGACACATCAGCTGCTTTTAAGATGATGAGTCACTTAGAAATGGGGCTTGTGGCTCTCAGTCATCAAACCGCTAAAATCCCACTCACAGTTTAGAGTGAATTCCACCTACATTATATTGGAAAGGTCACCTCTCAGATGTGGAGAGGAACTGGGACTTAAACAAACAAAAAAGCTAGGCATGAAGCCTCCTTTTTTTCTTTTTAAGAGAAAACTCATCTATTCAAGACAACTGCTTTTGCCTCCTGTAACCGGCAGTTTTCATGGAACTAAGAATATGTTCTCCTTCTTAAGTTTCTACTACAGTTATGTGATTTAAACTCTTATTTCCAGCTTCTTCACCTATAAAATAAAAGCTCACATTATATTTGCAAAAACAGATTAATTGAGGGGCTGGAGGGATGGCTCAGAGGTTAAGAGCATTGGCCAGAGATCCTGAGTTCAATTCCCAGCAACCACATGGTGGCTCACTGACCTGTGGGCAAATCTGTAATACATCTTCATAACTAAGAACTGGTACGGGCTGGAGGGGATCCCAGCTCACATGGGTGGTGCCACCCCTGGGCTAGTAGTCCTGACATATGTAAGAAAGCAGGCTGAGCAAGCCATGAGGAGCAAGCCTTAGTAAGCAGCACTTTCCATGACCTCTGCATCAGCTCATGGCTGCAGGTTCCTGCCCCGACTTCCTTTCATGAACGTGTGTGATCAGGACATGCCATCTGAAATAAATGCCTTTCTTCCCCAAGTTGCTTTTGGTCCTGGTGTTACATGACAGCAATAAAAACCCTAACTAAGCCACAAAACAATATTTATTTGTTTGTTCTTTTGGATTTTAATTGGTACAAACTGAGAGACTATTTGTACATTTATAGAACTGCATTTTTATGCATGAGTTTTATAATCATAGTATCCCTAATTACTGAAGATTGGGTTTCTTCAATCAGAATTGTGACAACAGCAATAAAATGATTAATTGTAGCCATAAAATTTGTTAACATGTTGTGTGATTATCAGATATTAGGCACTGTGCCAAGTCCTTTATTTTCATTGTTACATTAAAATCTTAGTTTTGTTTTTTTGTTTTTTTTTTTCCTGTCCTCTAGAGATGTTTGGGGGTTGGGAATAAAACTGAGGAAATGCACACTGTTTATAAAAGAAAATTTCAAGGAGACACGGTAGGTGCTGACTGCTTGCCTCTAATCTCAACACTCGGGAGGCAGATCCTGGTGGATCTGTGAGTTTGAGGCCAGCCTGGTCTACACAGTGAGTTCCAAGCTGGCCAGGACGACGTAGTGATGATGAGATATATGTAAATATGGAATTATTACTGATTGACTAGTGTAGCAGCAGCAGGAAACCATCCTGCTACATAACATTTCCAAATATATAAATATTGGATAATCTTTAAGCCTAAGAGTCTTCATTCTATCGGGTACCACTGGCATGGTGAGTACTCTGGGGTTCAGTCAAGCTTTGTGGAGACAGCCTGGTGGATGGCAGAGCCATCTCCCACGCTGGCGTTTTGTGGGTGCCAGGGCCGGTGTTTTTGGCTCCGGCCAGAGCCAAGGGTCAAGTTGTGGTGCATGTGGCCTCTGGCCGCTTCCAGCTGTGGTATGCTTGGCTCTGTCTGTGGAACATGGTGGCCTGAGCTAAGCAGAGCCACCACTGCTTAGATAGCCCCACTAAAGGCATTTTTAAAATATTATCCGCAACAGAATAGCTAACTTCTTTTAGGAGAAAAAGACCCCAAAGGATTAAACTATTCTGGATAGATCTGTTTTCTTTAAGAACTTAAGGCAATATGTTGATAAGGTATTTATGAAGTTGCTTACTGTAGGACCCCGAAGGGCTGCCATGCCCTTGCTGAGACTTTACCTGTGCTGCTGTCTACTAAGTAACATTCTGTGGTTTTTCTAAGATCAAAACATCCTGATGTAGGCATGATGGCTCGGGAAGGGAATTTACACTTGACATTCCATTGCCCCCAGTTGAGTTCCTGTTTGTGTTTTTCCTTCCCTAGCTTGGTGTATATATTGAACCTGCTCAGTAAAAGCTTTGGCATTCTCTCATAACTAATGACACGAGTCTGTGTCTTTCTTTAATCCCCAGGTCTGTGCCTGAGCTTGGTACCGTGGCAGTGCTGGAGCTGTCACTTACTACAGGAAAGATGACAAAATGTATATGCAGAACATACTGGACTCCCTTCCTTCTGCTATAAGTGTCTCTCATTTGATCCAGGGAAAATAAGTATCAGACAATTCTTAAGAACAATGTGGTTCTGGAGTGATGGCTCCATGGTTGAGAACACTCCTTGCTCTTCCAGACAGCCTGGTCTCACCCACCTCAGGTAGCTCACAGCTACCTGGAATGCAGCTCCAGGGGATCCAGGACCCTCTTCTGGCCTCCATAGGCAGCTGGTGTCATATACACATCCATATGCAGACAGAAATACATACACATAACTTAGATAATAAAAGTATGACAAGTGCTATAATGTATACACACACATATACATGCTTTTTCTCTTTTACTTATAAATAATTGTTTATTTCTAGAAATGTGTGCAAGTTGCTGAAATTCTGAAATTTCTCCCCTTAGAAAAACAACATTTACAATATCTTCCTTAGAGTAACTGCTACCATCCCCAGCTGACAATTCCTATTTGTGTGTGTGTGTGTGTATTCACTTTTATACATAACTCTTCCATAAAAAAAGAAAAACAATTAGAACTGTCATTCATTTTTCTTGCATACAAAGGGGGCCTATAAGTTCTAGGATTTGGAAATGAAAAGAAAAAAACAAACTAACCACCCAGATTCTAAAATGGGAATTTTTTTTCAGGTAAAAATCACACACTTTGCATTTTCAGCACAGCCACAGCACTGGGTGGAACAGTACCCTTGCCCTCCATTGTAAAAGTAATTCTATTTGCCTGCTTTATTTGTCATCTCAGAGAGGCTTCCTTCTGAACTCTGCCTAGCTGGTTCAATTCAGTTGTTCTGGCTCAAACATTCCATCCACCCTCAACTGACTGATCCAATCTGGCTTCTCTCAGCTTCTCACTGAATTGCTCTGCTTGGCCTCAAATTAATTCTAGCAATTTGTTCTAATCTGGCTCCTACTTATTCTCTGGCTTCAATTGCTGTGCTGACCTGCACTGCACAAACTGAACAAACTGAATGGAACTCACAAACAAACTCACTGTACTCAACTGAACTACACCCAACTGCACTGAACTGAACTCAATGAACTGAGTTCCTAACTTTCCTGTGCGGTGGCTAAATAGCTTGTCTTTCCTGTGCGGTTCTGGTGAGAATTGGGCATATCCTATCTTTGACTCATTCTGTCAAATCTTTCTGATTTGTCATTTTGTCTGCCCCTCAATTTGATGACACTTTCAAACATGACTGCTTCCCTTTATAAATTAATTTTACCTTCATTGTTTGGGTGTGTACACTAAGGGTGCGACTGTATTCCAGCCAGAAGGATTAAAGGTGTGTCATTTCTGCCAGATTATACAAACCTAGAAAGTCTTTGGATGTGATCCCTAGTCAGAGTATCCATGTTGTTGGATTCAAATTCCCCTACACTCCATGTACAGGGTTCCCTTCTCAAAAATTTGCTTGCCCTGCATTGAAAGTGGTGTGAATCTGTATTGAAGGGATGTGAGCAGAAGGCCTCTCAGCATGTGTGTCACTCTTGCCTGGGAGAACATAGAAGGGGTTGCACGTGCAGGTCAAGGCTCTCAGAAACAGAAGATGGATCTGGCATGTCTCAGTTCCTCTTCTGTCACCTGGACCCTCACAGCCCGGCACCAACACAGTAGAAACTCCCTGATAGTACTGTAGATCAGCAACTACTACTGAATCTGTGCTCCTTAGACCGTGGTCTAGCTATCAGATGCCACCTGTGTGACAGGAACTGATAATGACATTCTGTTCTCCCAGGTGGCTGCAGCTGTGACCTTTGTGGGCAGCAGAGGAAAACTGAGACTGAAGTCCTGAGTAAATGTGTATTGTTTCCGTGGGCCACAACAAGGACTAATGCCCTGTGGGTGGTAAAGTCTTCCTTGGGAGAGGCTCAGAGGGAAGGCATAGCCTTCCTCTGGGCTGAGTGTGAATGACAACAGTGTGTGCAAAAAAACTGTCCACCATGGCTTTCTTCCTGAGTTTTTTATATCTGCCCAGATGTTACTACTACTCAAAGGCTGCTTCCCTATAGAGACCGCTCCTACTGAGATTAGCTAAACCTGCCTCTTTGTCCAGCTGTACATAATAAATCAAATTTTTGTTTATCTGTATGTAATAACCCCACCCTCATATCTTTGTATATAATAAACAGGCTGAGCTTTCTGGGATGTGCTTCTCCACCCAAGAGCCAGGCCATCCAATCCCAGCTTTTCTTCCAAATTTGTCTTTTCTTCATTCCCTTGCAGCCCCAGTAGGTCAATCCTTGAAGCTGTGCAGTACACAGCATCTTTAATCGTCCCTTTCTTGCATCTGTTGGTGGGAGAAAGAGGACCCATGAGGGGTTCAGAACAGATCAAAGACCTGGGACTCAGGATGACTTTATCAATATCAGCACATGACCACTGGGGCTGACCTGAGGCACACTGGCTTGCCTACACTAGACCTCTCATTTTAAGGTAGAGATAATGGGGGTGGGTTATCAGCATGGTCACAACAGTGTAGTATGTGATCACTTGTTTTCCCTCATACACCTTATATGGTGCTGCAGGAGGGGACACTGTTTTGTACATAGGAGTTTGGCACATGACGGATATTCCATTCACAAGGGGGTGGTTGGGAGTGGGGATATACGTGAGCAAATGAAAGCAGCACTCGCCTTCCTGGAAACCTTCAGGGCCCAAGCCCCTCCCATCTCACCTGCAGGGCTTCAGCTCAGACATTCTAGTGCAAGTAAATCCAGGCTTTGCTTTGTGGCAGTTTCCCCATCCAAACACCTCTGTCTTGAGTTACTGTTCCAGACTCCAAATCTATTGTTTTACTTCACTGAAAATGCCTCAGTAAGACTTCAATTTTCTTAGGATAAAGTCCCAAATTCCTAACAAGATTGAGAAGAACCTGGCCCCAATCAGTCCTCCCACCCAAGCCAGAAAAACCGATCAATGTCTCTGTGACCGGCTTTCCTTCCCATCTTCCAACCAGCTGTGTGGCAAACTCTAATTCAGCCACTGGGGTCTCAGTGAAGTCCTCCACATTTGTTGCCTCTTAATTCCTCCCATTACCCTTGCAATGTTCTTTACAACCCCTGCTGAGCTGTCTGTCAGGTGCTGGGTTAACTCTGTCCTGTTGTTCTGTGACCTTGGTCATCCCTGCCAGGTCTTTGCCTCCAGGAAGCAGCTTGGCAACTCTTACTAGATAAACATATTTGATTTTGTGCCAATTTCAATGCCATGAATGTGCAATCCTCCATTCTGGACTTCACGGATGAGAGAGCGAGCTTTGAAAGGCTAAGCCATTTTGCACAGGGCTAAGAATTTGACTTTCACTTGGCAGTGCTTCACCTCTCTTTACCCTGGGTATCTAAGGCTGCATACCTGAGCCCAACTGTACTCCACAGTGCAGGGCCCCTTTACCTCAGGAAGAAGGAATGCCTGGAGAGAAAGAATTTGCAGGGAGGAGGCTCAAAATGAGCAAAGCAGAGTGAAGGAATGTAGGTCAAATTACTGCCCTGCCCAGTCTCTCTAGTGGTTGCTTAACTGTCGTCATTTGCAGGTACATGTGAGGCCACAATCTCAAATCATCAGATGGAAAATTCCAGCTTAACAACTATCATTAAACCCAAGGGTTTAAGTCCTCTGCTTTAGCACATGCTCTGTTCTATAAAATCCACACATTCAACTTGTGAACCAGCTATGGAAACTATGGCGAGGGTCTGCAAGCATCGTCCTTGTTTGTACAGCTCAGGAGCAGTACTTAATCGGCATGCAAAGGTTCCCAGCATGGGGGGTAAGGAATAGATGAAAATAATTACAAAGATAAGGAAAACTAGCTAACGTCATTTATGGCCCAGGTACACAGGCAGATCAAGCCTGCTATTGATACCCACACTCTACAGGTGTAGGAATTGAAGCAAAGAGAGTTAATTTTTTTTTCAAATGGAACAGCTAAAGGGATTGGAGGAGATTGGGGAAAGGAGAGCTTGTCAGTAGAGGGCTTGTCTTGAAAGCATAAGAATCTGAGTTTGGGTCTCCGTACCCACATAAAAAAGGGGGCATGGTAGTATACACAGCTGAAATCCTAGCACTGGGGAGACAGGCAAGAGGATTCTGGGATTTTCTGGCTAGGAAATGAACTTCCATGTTGAGCAAGGGATCTTGTCTCAGAAAATAAGGTGAAAGGCAATTGAAGAACCTGACATCAGTCTTGGGCTTCCACATGTACCCCATACAAACTCTTACACACACACACACACACACACACACACACACACAAAACACAGAGACACAAACCACAGACACAGGTACACAGACAGACTCATAATACATACACACAAACACACAGAGAGACACAAACCACAGATACAGATACACAGACAGACTTATAATACACACACACAAACACACATACACACAGAAAGACACAAACCACAGACACAGATACACACAGACTCATTATACACACACATACATAAACAGATACACAGACAGACTTATAATAACACACACAAACACACACAGAGACACACACAAACACACATACACACAGAAAGACACAAACCACAGACACAGATACACACAGACTCATTATACACACACACATACATAAACACGATACACAGACAGACTATAATATACACACACAAACACACACAGAGACACACACAAACACACATACACACAGAAGACACAACACACACAGACACAGATACCACAGACTCATTATACACAACAATACATAAACAATACACAGACAACTTATTAATATACACACACAAACACACACAGAGACACACACAAACACACATACACACAGAAAGACACAAACCACAGACACAGATACACACAGACTCATTATACACACACATACATAAACACACATACAGACACACACAAATACACACACACAGAGACACAAACCACAGATACACACACACACAGCACACACACACAGTTTGTCTGGTTCCAAGCCTATTTTTTCCAGCTTTCTAGTTTGTATAACAGAAATGAATAGTAATCCAAACAAATCATTAGACTGTATTTTCCCAAAAGAATCAATTTAAAATTTAGCAAAATCTATCAACATTTCAATAAAAATCTGCATCTTATCAACATGCTGTTTTCAGTAAGAAACTCTACAATGTTGACATTCTGCTTGATCCTTTCAAAGGAAAAATGTAAAGGAAGAAAGAAAAATGCCTGGTTAGAAGACTCTAAGGACAGGATTTAGGGAAATATAAATGACTGTAGAAATCCGGCATTTTGACTGAGAGTGCAGCAGGTGTCTTTAATCCTAGCACTCTGGAGGGAGAGGAAGAGGCAGATCTCTGATTTTGAGGCCAGCCTGGTCTATAGAGAGAGTTCCAGGACAGACAGGGCTGTTAACACAGAGAAACCCTGCCTTGAAAAAAGTCTCACATTTAAAACCCAGACGTCTAATAAAATCAAGTTTTACAGTGACCTGTGGGACACTATTATTAACATACAAAAAAAGGTCATGTTCATGTTCAAGAGCTTGTAACAATCATGTCAGTAAGAGGCTGCAGGAATGAGTGGTGTCAGAGCCTCGTAGAAGCCAAAGGAGGTTGTGTACCAGTTTAAACCTTCCACCTTGGAGGAGACTCATAAAAACACTTGATGTTAAAGAGTAGTTGAAACAACAAGATATTCTCAAGTGTGTTAGGACCCAGGGTGTTCTAATGGAGCAGTTCTCAACCTGTAGGCAGTGACACCTTATCAAATATCATACATATCAGATATTTACATTGTGATTCATACAGTAGCAATTGTTGAAGTAGCAATGAAGTAATGTTATGATTGGGGATTGTCACCACAACATGTAGAACTAAAGGGTCAGAGCATTAGGAAGTTTGAGAACCACTGTTCAAGGAAAAGTGAAATATTGTATCCTGCAGGGAAGCTTAGGTCCAGGAAATAAATAACTCAAAATAGCTTAAGGAAGTCCCTTAGATTGACCAGATTCCCTAGGCCCTTCCCTCCCCAAACATATATAAGCAGTAGAGGCTGCTGAGCGACTTCTACCACGTGCTGAGCTGCTTGGAAGAGCTCAGACCAACTCATCTATCTGGAAAGGATGGACACTCTCCCGCCTGTTGAGCTGTGCAGTGTGCTCCAGGCTTCCCAGTTTTGTGAGCGGTACCCATGCTGGGGTGGACTTTGGTCATGCAGCTGTATGTGAGTCGTTTCTACTCCTGGTAAATAACCTCTCAATCATATTCCTTCAAGTAACCCCAATAAAACTCATTGGTTCACCAAGTTGGACTTTGGCCTATCATCTGTCCCCTAACTGGGAGTAGACGTTAGTTCACAACTTCCCAGGAATAGAGTCATACAACAGAAGAATTGTTAAGAGCAATTTTGAAGGGCTTGACATTGAAGCAGTAGACATGAATCTCTTTGGCAACAAGGGTCCAAAGACAATAGTCAAAGTCCGTTAGTCATGGAAACACAGACTAATTCTGTAGCTAAGCCCTTCGAGTCCTTGTTCCAGTACCATGACATCATCTGGAGAAAGACACAGTGAGGGTTGTCCAGAAAGTTCCTGTCACTTCCCTCAGTGGCATTCAAAATGGAGGGCTTTAATTTTTATCTCCAATCCATGATTGTCTACCCTGGTGCTCTCTTTAGAGTACTTACTATTTTGTTTCACCACAGTCAATGCAGAACTTGTCACCAAAGAATTGGGAACAATGTACTTTGCTATAGCATGATGCTTCTCTACTGCAACTTGTGCCCCAAATCAAAACACTGCATCCCCCTTACTCTATCACCTACCATCACCTAACAAGTGTTAGACAGGGAGAGCCTTGCTTGTTCCCAGTACCTACAGGTGTCCTTGCCCTCATGCTGTGTTTACATCTTGCTTTCCTGTTGGGAATCTGGGAAACAAGGTTCCTGATCATGTATCCCCAGTAGGTCTCCCTTAGATGGAGTTATATTACAAACTCCAACTTTTGTGTCAATTACTTGCCCAAACCCAGACTTCTGTCTGGTTCCTCAGAATCCACATACCTAATACAACAAAACCTGCAAAGACAGGACTCTCCTCCCTTTACCATTAGCATCCTTAATACATCCTTCTCCGTGGCTACTAGGTTCCCAATGTAACTTGGACATCCTCACTCATGATTTAGCATATGCTATTCCCTCTGCCTGGAACTCCTTCTTCCCCACACCCCTGTCACCAGTGAGGAGACCAACTCAGAGATTAAGTAACTCTCCAAAGACCACATGCTTAATAAGTAGAGAAAATAGGATTAGATGCCGGGTTCATGCCTACATGAGCCACAACTCCTAAAGACTTATCTCATCAGTTAGGAAACCAGTTACAGAAGGAGTAGAAGTTAGTGGAATTATAGGTCTGAGCTTGGTTCTGTCCTCCTCAAAGGTCAAAGAGTCTTCAGCAGACAGTTTGGTAGAAGAACTGAGGTAGAACCAGGTGGGCAGAAGGACTTACAGGGATGGTGAGCACAGAGAGACCATTCCCAGCTCTTCACTGAGTCCTTGAGCTCTGATGTACTCTCTTAGGTCTTGTTTAGTTTCACTTCTATAAAACCAAACTCAACATCATTTCTTTGTGACAGATGCCCAAGCCCTCTTTTAATTAGATTATATTTAATTGCTAAGAGTGGGCTCCTGGGAACAAGGATTTTTTTTTTTAAAAAGGGTAATGTAACACTTCCTTCTTCCCACAGTTCCAATAAGTTGATGGAGTTGGAAGCCACTGTTGAGGCCTTTGTCTCCTGGCCAGCTTCCTGTATCTCCAGGTCGTTCTTTTGCTGTGTACTACCATTTTATTAAAGTCCTATTTGTTGGCCTCTTATAGAAGTTTTTTAATCATTTTTATGCCACAAAGGACCTCTTCTGAGGTTTTTATATGCAAATATTAAAAACAAAGGATAATAACAAAAACAAATCCTAAGAAAGCAAAAACAGGCTGACAAAGCCGGTTACAATGTCCTACAGATATCCTGGCCACCAACAGTCACTCCTCTGCCCCTGCTCTTGAAGCTTTCATTATTTTTTATGTCTAGGAGGCTAGCATACAGTGGTGCTTGGTGGATGATTAAGTTCAGTAATAAGCCACACCCACTGTCTTGATGAGAACCATTGGTTTGGTAATGGCAAAGCAACCCTATCTGAGAGAAACCAAAAATGCACGGGAGCTCACGGAGATTCTGAGGTTACATAACCTATTTCTAGAACAAATTCTTAAGGCATCTGAGAAGTTAAAAACTGGTAGCACTTTTTAAAAATCAGTGGAATTAAAATTCTGAACACAGTGTCATCACTTCCAGTCTTTACAGAATGTTCCTCTTTTAGAGCCTTCCGATGCTGTGGGGCTAGGAAGAGGAAGCAAGGACTTGGGTCTGACTCAGAGGATGCTCTCCTCAGATAAGTAGGGGGAAGGCTTTCCTGCAGAGTACTACCCTCTCCACACGGCTAAGCCTAAATCCCCAGACCCCATGATTAGGCTTTATGATTTCTTGCACAGCGAAGCAGACTTCATAGGTATGGGTAAATTAAATCTTGAGATAAGATTATCCAGGATAAGCTGGATGGTCCTAACATAATTACAAGCGTCTCTATAAGAGGGCTAGCTGCAGGAGTGTTAAAGAGAAACGTAGCAGCTGAAGCTGATGTAAGAACAAGGCCTGACGATGCGCCAAGGCATGGAGACACCTTCTAAAAGACAGGGAAGGTCAGAGAACCTCTAGATTCTGCAGGATTGTCTTTGGCCCTGGAAGACCATTTCAGACTTCTGACTACAGAACTGTGAGATGATAAATATGAACAAGAAGAATTGTTTGTGGCAATTTTTTACAGCAATGATTAAGAGATGAACTCATCTGCTTCTCTTCAATAAGCAACCAAATGGCTAGCACACACAAACTATGGGCAAAAAGCCAAGCACACGGTTTCATCTTTTGTCTATATGTTATGCCAGTATTTTTTACCCTGAGTTAGAACCATCTGAGAAGCTGCAATGGACAGATACAGGCATAGAGATAGATATCTGACAGATAGTTCACACCATATATATATATATATATATATATATATATATATATATATATACACACACACACACACACACACACACACACACACACAAATAAACAAATACCAGGGCCAAATGCATCAGAACCTATGGTAGAGTACATTATACCTTGAACTAGAACATGGTAAAGCCATGCCACTGTCATGATACATAGGAATGGCTGAAGAACCCTGCCTCGTACTGACAAAGCTAAGATGGGTTATATCCCTTTATAGCAAAGGTAAACTTATGCAGTATTCATTTTTGTAAAGTTGCATGTATGTGTGTACTAGCCAAAGGAGAATATGTTTTTCTCTATTGCTCTTAGCCTTGTGGGACAGGTCTCTCATGGAACCAAATGCTCACTATTTCAGCTAGGCTGGCTGGCTGGCTGCTAAGTTCCTGGGATCGGCCTGTCTCTGTTCTCCCCAGACTGGGGTTACAGAAACACACACCCATCGTTCTACAGGGGTGCTGGGGATCTGACCTCGAGTTCTCATGCTTGCACAGAACTTACCTACTAAACCATCTCCCCAGCCCTGTGTATACTCTTTATAAACAGCTTAACTCATTAGTGTATCAAGAAGGTGACAGACATATGTTGAAAAGGAGTAAATAGTTTATTTACCTATGCCTATAAAAAGTTTCTGAGTGATTATAACCAGAATCCACATTCTTACTTAAATTTTAAATCAGTTCTACAGTCATGATAGGCCATGTCCACCCAACCACACACTACATCTTTATTCTGATGAGCACACCATCAACCTGTAAGTCAATACAAAGCCCCAGGCCCTGAGACATGGTTAATTCCAGTCCCCTCAGCTCCTTTCTAAAGATGAGCAACAGAATGGAACAAATCCTAAACTACCAATTTAAAACATACATTCCCCTCCATGGAAATGATAAGAACCAATAAACAACTAAAATTTCAGCTGAGTGACTGAAAGGCAAAAATTCTGGCAAAGGAAAATTCTACTAGGTTGAATAGTGAGTAAAAATATCTGGACCAAAACTGTGAATGGTTATCAAAATGAGAGCACATTACTTCTGATGGAGCAGTGACTGTGGTCCACACTGATGTTGGCTCCACCCTACTCAGTTCTTTAGCAACCCTGCATATGCTAATGTTTGTCCTCACAGCATCCAGGGCACCAGGATAAGGAGCATAAGGGCCATTGCTGAAACTCAAGGTCAAAGACTGTAACATGGCCAAAGCCATGTTCCATGGACTCCCTTTGCCTCCTCAGCTGTCAGCCCCACAATAAAGGCTGACTGAGTAGAGTTGGATACAGTGCAGGGGATGCACCATCAATACCAACTCCATCATCTCTAGAAATGAACAATGGAACTGTAGCAAAAGGAGATGCCCATGGAATTCTGATCTCTTGAGGGAGAATCAGTCACACACACACACACACACACACACACACACAGGCAAAGGAAGGACACACCGAGACAGAAGCAATTGTTATAAGGAGGTGGGTTTACAACACAAAAGAGAAATCAGAATATTACAGGCATTCCATTGTCTGAGACCCTCACAATTACATGGCACTCTAGTCTCTGGCATTTAATATTTTGTTTCCATCGTCATTATTAATAAGTAGAAAACAATCGATACGATTAACTAAGACAGACTAACAGTTCGCTCCTTCTCTGACCCTCCCATCACTAATACCAACGTCACTTGAGCGGCAAAACCTGTACACAGATGAGTGAATACAGTTCATGATAAGACCTGGCACAGGAAGAAGGGAACCAAACCACAGGACTTCTGCTCTCAGATGCTGACACTGTCAGCAAGATGATCCCCAGGCTCTGTTGTCACCTGGTTCCCTGCAGAGCCCTTCAATTTGAGACATAGGGACAGGCTGAGCCCAGGGAGAGGACAGACAGGGAGAGATTTGGCTCTAGAAAACAAAGGCTGGGGAATCTCTCTCTAGACACCTCAGGAGTGCCACACTAGAAATATGTTGCTGACTCTGGCTCTGCCTGTCCCTCCTGCAGGAAGCCTGAGTCACATGACACAGCTCCAAGATAATCCTGGTCACATATCTTTCCCCTTGATTGCCTCGATCCTGGCAATAGTGGCTGATAGTCTCTAGCAACTGGTATCTGTATGTTTGCTCAGGGTCTAGGTTTTGCTCTTTCAGTCTTCCTTCACTTGTGTTAACAAGTCCTTGTATTGAAATTCATAAGATGACTTCTTTTGATGCCAGGGCCTGGGTTGAGACAATGACCCTTAAAGCTGACCATGAGAGCTACATCACCCTCACTCCAGGTCACTGAGCCGTGTAAATCTACCTCTCAGAGCCCTGAGGTCCCTACCTTGTCCATGTCACCTAGAGACAGGTCCAAGATCAAATGTTCCTACATTCTAATGGTATTCATACACTAATCTGCACATAAAACTAAAGACAGAGACTTTTAGTTAAGTTGAAGTGTGAGGGGCCAGCACAAACTCAGCCAGCACCTGACCTCTCAGAACCAATTCTGAAGTCTGTCCTTATGCACAAGGAGGGCTTTGCAGGATGAAAAGGACTTCGGGGTTTGAAAGAACAGAACATGTCATTTAAACACATACATTCTACCAACACTGAGCGGAGGACAGAGAACTTGGAGCTGGTTCTGTGTCTCCACCATGTGGATCTCGGGCACCAAACTCAGCTCACCAGGCTAGGCAGCATGGGCCTTTACCCACGGAGCCTCCTCATCTGCCTCACAGATAACTTTTTTTTTTTTTTAATTAAGAAAGGAACCCTACACTTAATGTGAAAATCTTAAAATGGCACAATAAAGGCAGCAACTTCAAAAAGGACACAGCAAATAATGAACACACAAAGCATATAAATATTTTCTCTGAGTCTGTCAACAAGCACATAAAGATGGAAATCTTGTTGTAAGGGAAGACTGTGCCTTCACTTCCGTCCTAACCCAAAAATGAAACTCAGAAAGATGTGTGTCAGAAGGACACACATCACATACTCTCATGCAGCCTGAGTTCACTTGCCATAAAAGCAGTGTGTGATTCATGTAACAAAATGTCTCAGGGGCCTGGGAGACGACACCGTCAGTAAACTGCTTGCTGTCCAAGTACAAGGACCTAGAACCCACATAAAAGCTGAGGATAGCATTGTATGTTTGTAAATCCCAACCTCCACCTCTGTGGAGGTGGAACCATGAGGGTACTGAGAGCTTGCTGGCTAGTGAATTCAGCTGCTCACAAGTTGCAGGTTTAGTTAGAGACCTTGACTCAAAATCTGAAGACAGTGACTAAGAAAGACAGTTTAAACTGACCTTGGATCTCAACATGCACAAGCCCACATGTACACACGCATGCACATGTACGCACGCATGCGCATGAACATGCACATACACATGTCTTTTGTAAAAAGTACAATTTTGATGATTCACTAAAGCATTACTAATCTCTGCACTTTGAGCTCCGTTGCGGAGTGGAGTTTTCAGAATGGAGAAGAACCTCACTTCACAATCCTAAGGCCTGAAGTGTGTATTCTCCAGGCGTGGAGAGTGGAATCCTCCCTCCCAGCACTGGGCATGTGTGGGGCAATGGACCGTGCCACAGATAGTAAACCTGGTAAGGTTGAGTGGATTCAGGAACCTCAGAAATTCTCATAACTGAGAACACTAAGTAGGCCTTTAAAATCTACATCCCACCAGATTCCTGTCCTGGAACACATGACTACAACATCCCATGGAGAGGACTGTGACAACCAATTATGTAGAGGCAACACCCGAAGCCCCTCCACATGCAGCTGAGGTATCCCTAACATCTCAGACCAAGCGGATAGAAAGCATCTGCCTTTAGACCCTAACTCACCCCAAAATGTATATAAGACCCTATCCACAAGGAATAAAGTGTGAGTAATTTCACCAAGACCACCTGTGGGTGCCTGTTTTATCTAGCTGTAACACCCCAAGGGAAGATTTCATTGCTGGAAGTTGCTCTAGCCTAGGCTGCCCACTGCATCCAGCAGCCCGCCATTCTGCCACCAATTCCAGGACAGTGACTCTGACCCCTAGCTGCCTCTGCATCATGCTGCCTGCCACAGATTCTGGGGCATCAGTGGCCAGGGAAGAGGCCAGGCAGGCTGCCTTGCTCTGGCTCCCCTGTGGAGAGCTGCAACTCTTTGGCCACTGAGAAGAGTGTCCAGTACACAGACCTGCAAGCACAGTTGTGGCAAACTCCCCAACCCTGATCATTCCTCGGCTTTGATTCCCTAACTCCTATAAAGGTGCCCAGCTTTCTACAAAGCTGCCCAAGATTGTCTCTGCCTCCCATGCTGGTGAGCTTATTTTCCTTAGTTTATTATAGTGTGGTAGGAAAGGTCGGCCACAGACTTAACACTTGGTCTTCAGCTCCTGGTGCTACTTTGGAAGGCTCTGGAAACTTTAGAAGGTGAGACCTATATTGGAAGCCATAGGTCACTGGAGGTGTGTCTTCAAAGGTCACACCTGACTCCAGTGTCCTCCTAACCTTGCCTCCTGTCCATCAGGAGGCTGATTGCCTCCTACACATGCCTCTGCCTCTGTGACGTCACCATAGGCTCAGAATCAGTGGGGCCAGGGGCCAAGGACTGACATTTCTGCAACTGAGAGCTACTCTTTCCTTTTTGCAGTTGCTTCGATCAGGCATCTGGTGCAGTGGTAGTTTTAGTTCTTATTGCAGATCAGCAGATTGGCATTGACTTTCTTTACACATTAGCAGTGCAACCTTGATTTACCTGGGCCCATCTCTAAGAAAGAAACCTAACTTCCCTCTGATGACAAAATTCAGCCTCAGAGCCATGCGGCTAAAGTGCAGATTCTGGATCTTAGAGCTCAGCAGTTCCCAAACTGTGGTACCTGGACCATCAGCATCAGAAGCACCTGGGGCTTGTTAGAAACTCCAGTTCCCAGACCCAGTCTTCCACAGGCTATCAGTGTTTCAACAAGTGTTCCAGGGATTCCTAATCTCTGCTCAAGCTCCAGAGGTATTAAAGGAAAAGATATTGTTATTTGGATGCAGGTGCAATAACAGAGGGGTGGGAAAGGAGAGAGGAATGATGAGTAATTATGGGCCAAACTTTACTAGGCCAAAGGGCCCCACTGTTGGGCAAACTCAGGCAATATATCCCTGTGAAGGTATCTTTTAGATGTGGTTGATATTTAGATCAGTTAACTTGCACTACAGAACATTCTCTTCCATATGGTAGGCCAGTCTCACCCATTCAAATGGAAAGGAGACAACACAGGTCCCAGAAAAAGAGACTGCCTCTCAGCTTTGGACTCCAGGATACAACATCAACCGTTGCTCCTGACCTGGAGTTACCAGCCTTCACAGTTTCCTAAACCAAAGCCTTAGAATCCGTCTCTCCCTCTCTTCCTCTTTGTATCCCACACACACATCACAACACACACACACACACACACACACACATCCACAGACTTATATAGACATGACAGTCACATACAAGGACACAGAACAACACACACACACACACACACACACACACACACACACACTTTGGTTCTATTTCCTTGGAGATATGATTAATATGGGGTTGGGAGGAAGCGGCACAGATTTAAAGTAACCTGTGTTAAGAGTAGGAATTTATTCTCTTCATTTTTTCCCCCAGTACCACATGTTCAACAGTTAGTAAACTCCCATATATTTTTGGTAAACTCACTAAGAAAGTACAATGGATAATTTGGCCCTAAGAGGAGCCTCTTGGAAAAGAGCCAACCCTGAAGACACCTCCACTCAATTTCTGTGGACAATAAACCTCTCCTCAGGAATCTTCCAAATTGTATACATAAGCCAACAGGAAGTGGCGTCCAGGAGTGTGTTGAGTGTGCCCATCTTAATTCCTTACAAGCGGAAGAGCACTCAGCATCCAGCAGGCCTCTCTCAAGCTTTGCTCCCAGCCGCGGGCCTGCTGTTTTAAGTGTGTGGCTGGGGTGGCTGCATCTTGTCATTTCTGTCAGGTTTTATATCCAGAAAGAGCTTTCAGGGTGGATCTTATCAGTGCATTGCTCTTCTGGAAGAATGAAATCGAAAATTTAGCCTTAAAATGTTGCATATTTTAGTACCTTCCACAATACATAATGTAAGGAATGGGTTTCGTAACAACAACAACAACAACAAAAAACAAAAAACAGAAATCACAGCTTCCACACTCTAAGTTTCCAGGGGGTGGGAGCTATAAAAACAAAAAGCAAGGTTGTCTCCTAGCTTTGAAGATTGCTTTCAACACACTGAAAGTCATCTTGATGAGGTTGCTACGTATCCTCCAGGATGGTGACTTTTATCTATAATATGCTAGCTGACCATGTTCAGGCTCAAAGGAGGAAGATGGAGGCAGCTGGGGCGAGGGAAGACTGGAGGCCGCACATGCATCACCAAGATACTATTAGTCCTTAGGTTCAATCTTTGAGAACCTTGTTCAAGTTCAAACGTGTTCTATTATTTTGTTGGATCTGTTTTCCAGACACACACACACACACACACACACACACACACACTATGAAAATGAGAGAGGAATTCCTTATTACACTACACATCACTCATATATAGCATTTCACAGTTGGCACAATACTCTTGAGCAGCTCAGGCACAGGGAAGGGTCATCCAGTGTCCACAGAAATAAAACCTGGGAATGTTTGGGATGAACAGTGACTAACTGGAAATGTACAGTCGGCAACTCAGCAGCCTCAAGCACTTACAGACTAAATGCTTAGCCATACAGTTTGGGTACTAGGCAGAGGCAAACATCTTCCAGTCAACTCATGCAGGAACTTCTTTGAAATAAGTTCTAAAGCAAGTCTCTGCAGCTTTGGCGTTCTAACATAATTACCTGCTGTCTGAGTGGAAGTTACTGCTTTTCTCCTCATCCTTTTTCTGAAAACGCACACAGTCAGATCCAAAGTCAGGCCTTCTCTTGCCTTCAGCACCAGGGCTGACCCACCATGCTCCTGTGCTCGCTCCTGGGCCACACTGTGTCTCTCTGCAAGTCCTCTGATGTCTTTAATACTATCCTCATGAGCTTCCGTCCACCTCAGCATGTCTATAACTGTCAGTCTTGTTCGGATCAAGATCTACAGGCAACTAAGGAAAACTAAAAGTGGGAGAAACAGTCTTGCCAGGAAAGAGTACTCCAGTTGGTTTTCTAGTACCAAATGGTTGGCCCTGAAAGCATACATACCAGTAACATACATACTGAGCAAGTTAAGTTGTATGTATTATTTTGGTGTACACACACACACACACACACACACACATTAATGCCTATGTCAATCTATTTTTCACAAATACTTTTGGTTTTCTGAACGACGATGAGATCATTCTAAGAGTGGGTGGCATATGTGGCTGGCCTACCTGTGGAGCCTCGTGTCTGTTAGCTCCTCAGCCCAAGGGCACACACACTGCCTGGTTTCTCTGGGATTCACTTCTATGCTTCTGATTGAGGATGAACTACAGCTACACTCGTGAATACTCAGCTGCCTCTCGTGCGACTTTCATTCTGACTAGGTACATGCCTTACTATATGTCGAAGGAGAATGGGATCATAAATACATTTTTGAATAGGTTAATACTACTACTACTACTAATAATGCTACTAATAATGCTGATAACAATACTACTAATAATAATGCTAATAATGATGTTAATATTACTACTAATAATAATGCTAATAATAACAATGCTACTAATAATGCTACTACTACTAATAATAATGCTAAAATGATGCTGTAATAATGATGCTAATAATACCTCTAATACACATTATTTTTAAACCCCTCAAATGTGTATCAGTCCATCTTCGTTAAATTGAATCATTTAAGAAATACAATTTTAAAAAAGTTGTGGTGCTAGGAATCAAACCCAAGACCTGGTATATGCGAGGCAACACTCTACCACAGCCTCAGACATTGGTTTTTGGAGACAAGCTCTTCCTGTGCAGCTCAGGATAGCTTCATGCTGTTGATCCCCCTGCCTCTGCCTCCCAAGTGCCGATTTTACAGTTGTGTGCACCACACCTAGCTAAGAAATACAATGCTTTCATGAAGCATCTGTTAAGTTCAGGAGACCTTGAAGGTAGTGACTCTAATGCTCAGACAGCTGTTGCCACACAGGTGGTCCTGGCAGCTCAGAGGAGGAAATGTCTAGAAAGTTTGCTTGAATAAGATGCCGACGTTTTAGATGACTATATTTGCTGAGAAGGAGACCTGTGTTTAAACCATTCTAAGGAATAAACAGTTTCACAACATGCAGAGACAACTGCTGAGTTAGTCTTCGAGGTGTTTATTACAAGGTATAAGGACGAGTCCTACAATAGAGCGGGACGGAGAGCTGGGTCTGTAAACTGTCTGATGGGTAAGCATGAGGAATGGATTTTGAGCTCTAGCACCCATAGGAAAAGGATCTTGGAGCCTGCTGACCTGGCAGTTTAATAGAATTGGTGGCCAGCATTATCTCAAAAAAATACCCTACAGATTGACCCTTGATCTTCACATGATCTCTCCCTCTCCCTTTCTCTCTCCCTCTCTTTCTCTTTCACATATACCCAAATATGCACATACACATATTCACCCAAATGTATGTACACAGTTAATTTTAAAATAAGCATTGCAATGAAAATAAAAATCAGATCTTATAATAAACCTTATTACCAGAGGAAAATACTGAAGAAAAACATATTTTCTGTAATTATATTATAATCTCAAAAAAAGAAAGAAATTTAAAGGGTTTCCTTTAGAAAACAAAGCTAAACATCCCATTTTCCCTCATAAAGGGGGAGGGGGAAACAATTCTGTGATTTAAAGTAAACCTATTTACAATAGTAGCAAGAAAGAACGCAGGCAGTGACCACGGAGTAGAAACGTGTATTGAAACTTCCCAATCAGACCTCCAAGGCCTAGAAGTAAATCTGATGATTTCAGTCAGTTTGTTTCTTATAAACCAAACAATCAGAGTCTTTGAAAGGAAGAGCTGTCCCAGTGTCGAAGGGCTCCTTTGTTTACCGGGCACCCTGGATGTTCTGTGAAAAGTCACAAACAGCCTCTTTATTATTCAAATTGATTGGGAAAATATATTTTCTTCTGACAGAACTGGGTTGCTTTTTAAGGAATTACTTGTTTCAGATGACACCCTTCTATTGGAGCCGTTGAGTTTGACACCTCATGCATAACTCAGGACTTGCCCACTTCCCAAGGAAGCAGGCTGGCCCTGCGGGATGCTTCTGTATTTACATTCAGTTTCACACATCAGCATTTACCAGGGTGAGGCTGCTGCTGTCACATGCTGGCTCTTAGTCAATATTTAATCACTGTGCAGTTATGCAGGGAGAGGGAAACATACCATGTGCCCCAATAACAGGGCTTTAATATGGGAAAACACTCTCATTTGTCTATGGAAGCATGGCTAGGCCTTTCAGAGATGCAAACAGACCGAGAGTCTCTACAAGAGCCCTGCAGACAATGGCCTGCTGCAGCATTTTAAGTGATAACTGGTAGGTGTGTAAGATGAGTCATACTTAATACGACTTCTTAGAAAGTATTACCGAACATGTGGTTCGCCTTAAAGCATTCCACTTTTTAAAGTGGATGGATGGAGAGAGAAGTTTGTAGAATCCCCCACAATCCTCACCTGGTGCTTAGCTCTCAGCCTGGCTGGCTCAGTCACCAGGTTACACAGCAGGGAGCCAGATTAAGGCCAAAGGTTAGATTGCATCTCACCTTTACTTGAGGTCAAAGTTCACTGTCCTTTCTCTCCCTTTCTGTATGTGTGTGTGTGGTGTGTGTGGCCTTGTGTCCGTTGTCTTCCTTCATATTTCATAGACCGAGGTTACGTCTCTCATTGAGCTTACTCCTGAAGTACTCCAGGAATCCCCCTGTCTACTTCCCAGCATATCAGGCTGTAGACAGGCCACCACACCGTCCCAGCTTTCTACTTGGATTTAAGGAACCGAAACCTGGGTCTTCATGCATGCATGGCAAACACTTTAACAACAGAGCCATCTCCTCAGCCTCAAGTTTTGCTCTTGACTGATTTGTAAACCATTTTCTCCAGCCAAGCTCTATGCTACGAAGCCACTTACTTTTCCGTGCATTCAGCCAGCGAACTAAAAGAACACAACCCACTGGTTAAAGGAAAACCACAAAGGAAACAATTGGGAGACGTCCACCATCCGGGGAGTCCTCAGCTTCTCCCCAGCAAACCTTTCCCGTTTCCTGTGCAGCAAGCAGCTGCTCTATCAAGATGTCATCTAAGGAGGAGAGGCTTCCACGGAGTCAGGGAGATCTCACAGCCTCTGTGTGAAGGGAGTCAGGGAGATCTCACAGGCTCTGTGTGAAGGGCGGCTGGAGCATGCAGAGCCAGGATGGAAAGGGCACTGCAGAGAAGGTGAATGGCAGAGAGGGCATCGGGATAATAATCCTGAAAATGCCTTGACCCCAAGGCACTGCTGCTCTCTCTCCTTCATTCCTTCCACTAACCAATGCCGACTGAACAGGTGTGAACTTGCTTAACTAGATGACGTGTGGAGGGAAACACATTCACTTCAAACTTGCAAACCAGATTTGACATTCAACAGCTTTCCGTTGCAGGTGGGGAGACGGAGTCGTCTTCTCTTCTACCTCCGATTGCTACGATTCACTGCTCACGCTCTGACAGAGTAATTACCCTTCACTCCAAACCCAAACTCCAAAATCCAATCATTGTGAATCCAGTGGCTGGGCTGGGAAAGGGAGGGCCTGGCTTGCTTCTCCAACAACACACTGTGGGTTCCAGAAGGGATCCGTGGAAAGAGCTTGTACAGTGTCCTAACTTAGGGCAACTGTAAACATCTCTACCCCATGTCTTAACTGGTGTAACTGAGATGGCAGGTGAATCTTCAATAACACACAAGGCTTTCTGTGTTAACGTGGTCCCATCTCACAGTATCCAGACCTGCAGAAACCCCCACAAATATGCCCACTCCCTTTAACCAAAACACTCAGGAAGTTCCTGAGGCCTGAGAATTAAACATTAAGTCAATACTAAATTCAAGAAACTACTTTCCACTCCCTAAGATTCTACTCCACACCGCACCTGTCTAAGCACAAAGAAATGGCACTTCAAGATCCGTGATTATTAAAAAGGAGAAAGGAGTTTTGCTTTGTTGGGAGACAGAATCTCAAGTAGCTCAAGCTGGCCCCTGACTTGCTGTATAACCAAGGAAGAGCTTGGACTCCTGATCTTCCTGCCTCTGCCTTTCCAGGGCTGGAATTATAGGAATGTGCCATTGTGCTCAGGCTGGGTGGTGCTGTTGCATGCTTCCTGTGTGCACGGAAGCGGTCCACTGACTCTGTAAGACTTACTGCTACAGACTAAGCAATTGCCGAATGTAGTTTCAGGATTCCTGGGAGGAGACTAAGCTTTACAGGTGTCACCCACCCTACAAGCAGCAAGAGTTCCCAGACCGGCCCCATAATCTCCAGGCTACCTGTAACACAGGCACATTCTGCATACAAAAGGGTTTGCTGGACTTGCTCAGGACAGGTCACAGGAGTGCTGGGCTTCAGCCATTTTGACGCATCTCAGTATCATTTCATTTTCTTCAAGCCAACACACAGTGTGAGTTTTTGATACCCAAAGACTAATGGTTTATTAGAAATAAACAGAGAGGTAGAGATTAGGAGACCTTTTTATAAAAAGCATGACATACATACACTTTCATTTAAAGAAAGTTTTAGTTGATTAGGTTTCCATTAACGAAAGTACTTAATAGAAGAAAAACGAGCCTAAAAAAGTGTCAAGAGATTGCAGAATATCAGATGTAGTCATGCTGTGAGTAAAGAAAAACAAGCTACGTAAGAGGCACACGCCTGTTTTCTCAGCATCTGGGAGGCTGAGGCAGGAGGATCTTGTAATCCAGACTATCTAAAGTAACACTGTGAGACCCTGTCTGGAAAACAAAACAAGAAGGTAGTTGCAGGCAATCAGTCATCGGCTGACTTTCAAATATTTGCTGTAGGAGATGTATCTGAAAGTGTATGTGGCCTTTGCAGACAAAGGGGCTGGTACCATCTCTGTGGATCCAAGGTGGCTTGGCTGGGAAAAGATATTAGCAGTATCCACCTGCCCCAGTGTAAGCCTTATCCACAAGAAATGAAAAGTTGAGAGCTAAGTCGCTGGCCATAAAAGGAACTAAGCATTGCTACTGTTCTACTTTGCTTTCTGTTACTGTGATAAATACTAGGACCAAAAGCAACTTGGAAACTTTCATTTAATGAGATCTACAGCACAGTATTATAGGTTGTCATCCCTGGGCAGGCTAATAACCTCTTCCTTATGGTAAGTTTCATCTGCATCAAGGTCTGAGATCACAGAGGACAAGCTTGCCTACAACACAGCAAACTCTGCCTCCATGTCTGAACGATGCTACAGACACCATGGACACAGCAGGCTGAATCCCCACGTGCCTGTCACTCCTATCCTTCCCAAGTCTCTGATGCTACTTTACTTTCATCCAGTCACCTCATAAATGGCATGATGGGACACAAGGGCAGGAGAGGAGGGTAAGGGATCCAGGGACCAGATGCTCTGGGGCAGATGAGTCTTGTGGTCATGTTGTCATGATTCATGGATGTGTCCAGTTTATGACAACTTGCATATTTCTTTCACTTTGTGTGATGACTTCCCTGCCTGAAGCCTACAGGATACTGGGCCCGTGGGCTTGAAGGCTGATCAAAGCTTCCAAATTCCATGATTTGGTTAAAGATGTCTATTTAAGTGATAACAGGCCTACAACTGTCACAATCTGAGTTTGAGTTTTATGTCAAAAGACTGTCTGCTGTTACCAGTTAGGGTTCATAAACCATGAAGCCAGCAATGCAGATGTTAAGGCACAGAATGGGCAGGAGCTGAGGGAAGGGAAGAAGCCACAGCCACATTTCCTTCAGGACGCAGGCTGGGCAGCAGCTACCTCTAACAACTCAGAGGACCTCACAGTCAGCACACTGAACCTATAGTCCAAGACAGGCTGCCCTTCCACCCACACAGAGCTGGCGGGGGAACGGCTGAGATGGAAGCTCCCAGAGCATGAGTCAGCCACTTGTAATCACTCAGTAACCAAAAGCACACGCCACACAAAGGAAAGAGGTCAGTTCCCTAACGGAAACTGCAGGGCTTTAGGAAGGTAACGCGTGTCAGCCTTCACACCCACAAGCATCCTCTGCAGCAGGGTACACTGACGATCACAGCGTGGGATACCACGGTTCCTTCTGCCCAGAGGAGAGCATCGAATGAATTGGCAGGAACACATGAACTGAAGCAGTCACTGAAAACATTTGGGTTTGGGAAACAGTTTTGCTGAAAGAAATGTTGGGTTAGTGTTATCATAATCTACAATACATCAAACATGTAATTAGGGAAAGAATTTTAACAAGCCCCAGGGAAGGGTTCGCCATCCTGTCAGCCAAAGACAAAGAAAGGAAACAGGAAACCCATTTTTATGAGACTACACTGAGTCACTTGAACAAGCTTCTCCTAGCACTATGCCCAGGATTCAGTTTTAAAAACTCTAATCATCTAGTCAGCCAACAAATGTTGAACATCACAATTTGACGATTTCTCTTCCTCATTGCATGTCTGCAAGAGTCTCAAGCCCCTTTCTATGCCATCTCCAATCTGGAAAATCTCCCAGACATGTTCCTTATAACTAATCCAGTCCTCTAAGCCACAGACCACTTCCACCTGTCTGTCAGAACTGTCAGTCCCCTCCTCTGCCAGGCTTTACCCAGCACATTCCCAAAAGCCCATCCCAACTTAGCTGTGAAGGCTAAACTCCCACATGGTTCCCTGATGAACACAGAAGCAAAGCCAAAGCGCAGCGACAACTTGTGATTGTCCACAGCCCATTTAGATGGATAAGGACACCAACCATCCACTAAAATTTCCACCCAAAATTTGTCCTGTCTAAAAGAAATGCAAGGACAAAGATGACACAGACATCGAAGGAATGGCCAATCAATAACAAGCCAAGTTGAAACCCATCCCACGGGCAAGCACCAATACCTGACATTATTAATGATATTCTTGATACTCCATTATGCTTGCAGACAGGAGTCTAGGATAACTGTCCTCTGAGAGGCTCTACCTAGCATCTGACAGATGCAGATACCCATAGTCAAACTATTGGACAGAGATCAGGGACTTTTATGGAAGAGTTGGGGTGGGTATTGAAGGCCCTGAAGGGGATGGGAACCCCACAGGAGGACCAGCATAGTCAACTAACCTGGACCTCTAGGAACTCTCAGAGACTGAGGCACCAACCAAAGAACAGGCATGAATGTGGCCCAGGGCACATATGTAGCAGATGCGTAGCTCAATCTTCATGTGGGTCCCCTAACAAAGGGTTTCCCTATAGCTGCAGCCTGACTGTGGTATCCATTCCCGCAACATGGCTGCCTGTCTGGCTTCAGTCTATCCTGGAAGAGACTTGATGAGCCAGGGTAGGAGGATGCCCAGGGCCCACCCTGAAGAGGAGGAGAGATGAGGAAGGGTCTCTGTGAGGAGGGAACCGGGAAAGGGGCACTTTGATGTGAATAAATTAATTAAAATGAAAGAAAGGCAGAAAAGACTATGGGTAAGCATGCAGAGTGCCTTGCTTAGGAACTCTTTCTGACACCCATTACTCGGGGCACGGGCTATGAGGGTTCACCATGTCTTCTGCTCACGTTTTCTCTGACTGCCTTCTTCCTTACTGTGCTTATCTGCGTTGTTTGGTTTTGGAGACAAGTCCTGCAGAGCTGCCATGTTTTCTCAATTGCTTTGGATCAGATTCCTCCCACCTCAGCTCTCAAGTTTGCATCTGACCTTGGCTTTGCCTTCCTTCCTGCCCCTTTATTTCTCCTCAGAAGCTGCTGTCAGGGCTTCTTGCCAGAGGAGCTTAGGCAACAATGGCTGAGGAGGGCCAGGAGTCCATCTTCAAATGCACTGACCAAGCAACACAATCCAATGGCAACTCACTACAAAAAGACTTTGAGGCAATATAGGCCATGCTATATTAATTTTGTCTTACAGTTTAATTTAACTTTAATTTTTTTAGAAGTCATAACAAATCCAAATAAATCTTTTACTTGAGTGCCATGCTCATTTCTTTTTTTTTTTTTTTTTTTTTTTTTTTGAGACAGGGTTTCTCGTATAGCCCTGGCTGTCTGGAACTCACTCTGTAGACCAGCTGGCCTCGAACTCAGAAATCCGCCTGCCTCGCCTCCCAAGTGCTGGATTAAAGGCGTGCGCCACCACCGCCCGCTCATTGCTCATTTCTTGGTTTTGACAGATGTTCAGTGGTTACTTAAGAAGAAGGTAGCAACAGGAGCAGCCACTGAGGGCTGCTCAGAACTTTCTCTACAGTCTTTGCCACTTTTCTATAAACCTACAATTATTCCAAAGTGAGTTTTGAGAGAAAGCTGATATCAGTGATTCCTTTCTGTTTTTTTAAAAGAAAGTAAATGAATAAACTCAAATTTGTCTAGTTTGCTGTCTGTGTTGACTCTGTACTTAAAAGCTAGAAGTTCTAATAAGAAAAAAAAAAAAAGATTCAAATGGTTATCTTCTCAACAACTCCTTTCTCCTCCTGAAGAAAAACAGCAGGAAACAAAATCTCAATACCATTAATCAATGTTGATGTTTCTCTAGATTCTGAGTATCATGAAAGTTTAGTTACGTTTGGTGGTTAAGGACTATAATCGTCAAAATTAATAAATAGCAGAGGGTTGGGGACATAGCTCCATTAGAAGGGTGGCTGCTCAGCAAGCACAGTCTGGTGCATATAAACTAAGCACGGAGGTACATTTTTGTAATGAGCACTCTGGAAGTTGGGGCAGGAGGATCAGAAATTTAAGGTCATCCTTGGCTGCACAGCAAGTTCAAGGAAAGAAAGGGTGGAAGAAGGAGGAAAGATGGGGTACCAGTGGTGCAAACTATGACCTAAACATTAGACCTTATTAAGAGGATGGAGCAGGAGAATCCCAAGCTGTTGAAGGCCTTCCTGTGCTACTGAGTTCAAGGCCAGTCTGAACAACTACCTGAGACTCTGTGTCAAAAGAAATAGTGAGGGCTAGGTGCAGAACTTGGTGGCAGAGAACTAGACTTAATAAAGTTCAACCTCAAGTAGCCCCCTCCAAAATCACTCCTCATCACCTCTTGGAATTAAGGGGTCTCAGATGACTTTCCAACAGATCTAAGAACCTGAGACTACAGTTGTTCATTCCACAATGTGTGTGTGCATTTAAGATAATCTGTTCTTAAAGAACTCTTCTCTTTTCACTGGTCGTAACAATGAAAATTGAACCCGGACACATTCCCCTGAATCTAACAGCAAATCACTTTTGGAACAGCTCTGAAGAGGAAAAGAAAAGTAAATGCTAACAAATGGGGTGACCCCAAAAATTAAATGAAATAGTGAGACGTCATATTTCCTGTCGTTTTTCCTCTTGCTATTATCACTTCTAACCATTGTAACCCCCGAAAAGAGAGAAGGAAACAAAACGTTCCTTCATTAAATCAGAAGAGCTTCCCACATGGGTTCTCTTTGAAATCCCTATTTCTGGAAATGCAGTATACCTCTCCGTAAACTGCCCCCTTACCGCAAATCACCCCATTTCAGGTAAGGCATGTCACTTGCTTGGGCCTCAGTTTTCTCCTCTGGAATCCTAAGGAGGTTGAGGTATGGGAGGAGAAACTGGCAGGCCTAAGTCATGTTCTGACCTGCAGAATAGAGATGTGTACTTACGGTTCCTTGACAGTATTTGATAGTCAAGGCATTTATTTTATTAATTACATTGAGGGGCATTGTCTGATAGTGCATGTGTGGAAGTTAAGGGACAACTTACAAGAATCACTTGTTCCCCTTTTGCCACATGGGTTCTGTGAATCCAAGTCAGGTAGTCAGACTTGGCCATTGGCACTCTTATCCCTGGAGTCTGTTCATTGGCCCTGATAAGATATTGCTTACACAAATCTGGGTTTGGTTTCTCCTGATGTTTCAGAATCCTAAGACTACATTGTGATGTGTCATCATGTAGCTAGTCAGGATGAGCAGTTTCCCTAGTCACTCTAGTGTCCGCCCTGAAGCTTACGATGGGTCTGCTCACCTGAGGGTGGCTTCCACAGGTGACTTGTCTGGAAGCATTAGAGGGAATGACTCACTCTTGATCTGGAGTGTGATTATTTCCAAAAGACACAAATCAATGCCCTTAAAGCACAGTGGAGCTTCTGTGTGGGTGTGGTGTGGCGGGGTTACCCATGTCCCAGCACAGATGACAGTATTGTACACATGTCCTCTTAAGGGTTTCTATATGCCACACCAAAAAAGTAAATCTAAGAATTAAGTCATTGTATTCCATAGTAAATCAGGCATTTTTTTCCTTCCTGGGTTTTCCTTACTCATTCCTTCCAGAATGAGACCTTATTTTAAGGGCTATTTGGGTCAGAGTACGGGGCCTCTGCAGGCTTGATAAAAACACTAACAGATTACATAATTTAAGTGTTCAAAAATAAAATCCCAGCCGTCTGCTCTTTTGCTCCTTATCGGACCCATTTTAGGGTAGAAACAGTGGGCATGCCACTTAAGATGAAGCTGCCCAGAATAAATGGGCAGATCAGGTCAAAATGGGTCAAAAACGTATAAGATCACACAAGAACAAAAATCTGCAATTTTCATAAGTAGGATAATAGTTAGCTACTGAGGCCATGGGGAGAAACACGGAGAACTAAATTGATCTTGAAACTATTTATAAATGTGTTATTTTTAGCAGAAGGAAGATTAGCCTTAAGGTTCTAAGGCACTGTACCAGTCTCCCAAAACTTCAGACCCTGGATATAACTAGACACTCGCTACACTCTCTTTGGGTGGGAAAGAGAGCAAGAGCTATTATACTGCTGGCTTGATATTAAAAATGCCAATATTCCATACATGACACCATTCCTGGTATTATTATTTGTTTACTATCTTAACTTCAAATATAAGTTTATACCAACTGCCAGGGGATTTAGGAATTGTGAAGAAATTACCTCATTCCCTTTCAACATTTTTAGACAACCAAGCTCTTTCCATCTGTGGCAAAAGAAGGAAACAGAATCACATCACCAGCTCAAGAACTACAACAACTTACCTTTTGTTGTTGTTGTTCCCAGCATGCCTGTTACCCCCACATTAGCAGGCAGACCCTGCCCATAGCTGCTAGTCAGGGAGAGGGGCTGCCCTCCTCCACATCCTGCAGCAGAACATGAGGAGACCTGACAAAGGGGACCGGCTACCAGAAGTGCCCCATGGGAGGTAAGCCATTTTCTCAGGGACATGGGAGAAAACACAGAGAGGTAACCTGCCCAAGGGTTGAGGGGGTAAACAGGAATGCCAAAGGCCTTCCTTCAGTGGAAGGATGCTTAGATATTATTGCTGAGTGCCTGGGAAGACACTGGTAGGCAGGCCTCTGTGTCCAGGCCTGGCTGATAGGCTACAGAGATGGGGACGCTGAGTTTCTGTCCTATGCCAACCAGCATCATCCGCCTAAGGGAATGGTACATCTTTTGCCTTTTTCACCTAAGAAAGTCTAACCCACATACCTTTTCTTATTTTATGTTATTTTTAGTTTTTTTCCCCACGTGCGGTTGTTTTGTCTGCATGTCTGTGTACTACATACAATGCCTGAGGAAGAACAGAAGAGAGCCTGAAATCCCTGAAGCTAGAGTGCAGACTGTTGTTAGCCTCTATATGGATGGATGCTGGGAATCAAACTCTGGTCCTCTGGAAGAGCAACCAGTGCTCTTAACCGTGGGATCTCTCTATCCCAACACACGCCTTCTTCATAAAGGGTTTTTAGTTTTTTTGTTTGTTTATTTGTTTTGGTTTTTTTTTTTTTTCGTAGTATTATGTGAAACAAGGACCAAACAAATCAACAACAAAAGCCAATCATGAAAATAGTTAAGACATCCCTCTGGAGTTTTGAAGAGATCAATCACCTCTCTTGGGATACAGAAAAAAATAAAGCCTTTGAACTGGTAATATTTCAGAAATCAGCTGCTAACTAATGCCCTTTAAGACACAAATTAACATAATAAAACACTAACAGATCACTGGTTACAAAAGGCTCACTGACTGGTAGAGTGGATATTGTAAAAATGGCTACATCACTGAAAACAGTCTACAGGAAAATTCCAATGACAGACAGTCCTCACCGAATTAGAGAAGACATCCTAGGATTCATTTGGGAATCCAAAAGACCCCAATAGCAAAAGCAGTGCTAAGCAATCAGAACAATGCTGGCCATATCACAATATCTGAACTCATACTAGAGAGCCAATCATCACAGATGGTGCTGGGAGAGCTAGGTTTCCACAGGCAGGGAGAGAAATCAGATCTGCATCTCAAAGACCTTGATTTAAAACCTGAAACACTGAAAACTGTTAGAGGGAAACACTTCAGGATTCAGGCACATACAAGAACTCTCTGAAAAGAACTCTAGGGTCACAAGAGAGAACCCCAAGGACTACAAATTAGACTATATGATTTGAAATGCTTCTGCACAGCAAAGGAAACTATCAGGAGTTTGAACATACAATGTACAGACTAAGAGAAAATCTACATCAAGTACATCAGATTAGAGGTGGGTGGGGTTAATAGGTAGATCATATATAAACACCGAGACCCACAAAATATCCCACTAATACATGGGCTATAATACACGTGGCACTTCTCACAAGACCAAATATTACTAAAAAACATTTAACGTGCTTAATCATCCAGAAATACAAATGGAAACTTGTTCAAGATTCTATTTAACCCTAGTCAGCCTGGCTACCACCAAGGAAACAACAAAACATGCTGTGGAAGACGTGACGGGGAAAGAGGAACTTTTATTTGCTGCTACTTGGGGTGAAAACTGGTACAGCCACTATGGACTAGGCATGGGGTTTCCCAAAAAAGATAAGAAGAGAACTACCATATGACCCAGTTTCAGACCTGTTTCATGGGTATACACCCAAAAGACCCTGTCTTCTGCCATGGAGACGTTGTTCCTAAGTGTTTGCGGCTGTTGCTGCTTTAACTAGTGTCACAGTAGTTAAGAAATGGAACTTGCCTAGGTGGCCATCAGTACATGATGGATAATAAAGGGATGTATAAACACACAGTGGAGTTTTATTCAAACACGGAGCAAAAATGGAACCATGACATCTGCAGAAAATGGGTGGAAATGGGAAGCATCATGATAGCCAAATAAAGAAGACTGACAAACGCCAAGTTCTCTCATGGTGTGCGCGTGTGTGCGTGCGTGCGTGTGTGCATGCATGCATAGGAAGCTAATTTGTGAAAGTAGAAAGGAGCCCATGAGAAAGAGAAAAGATCTTAAACAGAGGAGAAAAAAGAAGTGTAATGGAGTTGAAGGGCAGGAAAGCAGAGAGAGCTGTGGGGAGAGGAAGGGCTGAGCGGGAAGGGGTGGAAGGAAGATCATGGAGAAAACAAAGTGACATGGAGATTTCATAACGGAACACGTTAATTTAGGTGCTAATTCTAAATTAATGAAACAAAGAAACATAAAAATGAAACGAGTTAAAGATATAAAGGGTGGGAGATTTAGAGTTTTGCTCAAACCCTGAAAATGGGTACATTTTAGAAACAGGTCTGAAAAATCTTTGTCGTGGTACAAAGCAAATTAATTAGAAGTTAAAAACAAACCTGCTGGAAAATTCAGAAGCATCATACAGGAAACAGAAACCTCACACATGCCTCCCGCTCCTTATGGCTACTTTTCTATTCTTCGCTCTCACCCATATTCTGACTAAGCCAAGTGTCCCGATTTAGATTATTTCGTGAACCTCACAAATCACAAATACTTCTTGTTAATACATGAGCAAATCTTACTTCTAAATGATTACTAAAATACACCAAAAGATAAGTAACAAGTTCTTGAGGCCTATCACCTAGTAATTTGGATTCCGGTAATTCGAAGGCAGCCTGGCTAAGTGTGTTAGCACTCATTAACCAGAACAGACTAATATAAGGGGGCTGTTGATGCTTCACAGAGCTACAGAACACTGCTCACTATTTTTCACAGATAAAGCCTCAGAGAACAATTTGATCCTTTTTTTTTTCCTTCAAAGAATTGCCGTATTTACCTACTAGACCGAAAACCAAAAAGTCAACATAGATGCCTGTTGTTTTCGAGAACAGGAAAAGTAGACAACTAATATTCATTGCATTTCTAAGAGGCAAGGTAAGAAGAGTACCTTTTAGTGCTAACTCTTTACAAAGGGGCAGGTTTGCATCTCTCTACAGAGTCCACTGACCTTCTACAGCACAGAGCAATAATCTAATGCCTTTCAGAAGCACAGAGCCCCAGCCCTGTGGTGGCATCCTAGTCCACACCAGTATCTCCAGTGCCAGCCCTCACATCAGGCACTGCTATCTGTTCATGTAGTTTTCCTGGATTCCTGGCCTGATGTGACAAAAAGCAAGAAATTATCCAGCACACTACCCTGTTCTGGAGGACAGTGCGCTTACCTTGGGTCTCCTTCTTCACCTCAGGGCTGCAGTCTCCTTGGCCATAAGCTCCTCCTCCCTCCACAGGGCCTGCTGTTCAACAGCAGCCTTGGATCCTGGCCTGCTTCAGCTCAGGGTAAAGATACCCACTGCAGGTCCCAGATACCCACTGAATTTCTCATTTCTCATCCGGTAGCACCTGCTGAATCCATTCCACAGGACCTTGGGTCTTGCTTTGACTTTAGGGACTCCTAAGTGAGCTAGCCTAAACTTGTGTGATCCTCGTGCCTTGAACTTCCAACTACTGGATCACAGACGTGTTACCACACTAGGCTTGCAAATGCTTTGTTTTATAAAGCCTTTTCTTGTTTGCTTGTTTTTTTTTTTTTCTCTCTGTACTTTTGTTTCATGTTATAGTTCGTAACAAAATATCCACTTAATAGATTGGTGCTTCTCAACCTGTCGGTCACAACCCCCTTGAGGGGCGTGGGGGTGTGTGTGTCACATATCAGAAAGCCTGCATATCAGATATTTACATTACAATTGATAACAGTAGCAAAATTACAGTTATGAAGTATCAACGAAAAGACTTTTATGGTTGGGGCACTACAACTTGAGGAACTGTATTAAAGGGTTGTGGCATCAGGAAGGTTGAGAACCACTGGTCTAGATGGAACAAACCACCTTCACTTAGAGAATGAGCTGCAGAGATTGCTCCCTTAGCGTTCTCAGCCTAGGCGTGGCTGTATCCACTTGAGTAGAATGGGGTGTCAGGAGGCTGGTCAGGCCTGGACTAAGACAGTGCTGATCCCAGTCCATTTCCACCTTTACAAAGAAGGTTTGCTGAGGTGACCTCTTTGATTTTCCCTCTAAAATCTTCTTACTTCTCTATTGAGATGCTCAATTTTATAATTGGTCCTTGAATCATCACAGAAGCCTGGTCCCCAACAGACTGGCAGTAACTAAGGAGTCAAGAATGTCACCTGTCCTAGGGCTCCAGAATTGCAAAGCTTCTGAGGTATCAGCTTTTGTTAAGTTATCTAGAACTGAATGTCAAACTTCAGAAAGCAAAACCACACAAGTCTTTAGGGGACAAGGCCCAGGAGAGCAAACTTCTATTTTAATATCAAGTGCAATATCATATAATTTGAGGAAGGTCTTAAGGAATAGTAATGGAATTATGGTTATTAGCACTAATCAACTTCAGAATGTCTCTCAGCTTGGAGAAAACTAAAGAATCGAGACAAAAGTATGGTACAAAATACACTAATTAACCAACTAGACAGCTAGGGAGAACCAGAACTCTGCTCTTCAAGACATGCTGTGAACTCTTCTCTGTGTGTTTAAAGGGGACAGGGATGCAGAGGACTTGTATAGATAAGAAACATACCCACAGGAAGATAACAACCAACCACAACACTAATACCAGACGACCGACCTGTGCTTAAGTTGTCATTGCAAGCCTGAGACCAGAGGCAAGGCCTGGCAGGTCTAATTTGACTTTTGTCAGCCATACATCTTTAGCCAAGTCCCTGGATCTTACTGGAGCCTAAGATGGCTTCTAAGTTTAAGGATGGATGGCCTTTAACTCTGATCCTCTCTTAAAATGGGAACCTTTCATTTGTCAAAATGTGGGCAAAAACCTGAAAGTCCTTTATGACTTGGGTAGTCATAATGGCACCTATGTGGAGTAAAACTTCATGGAGAGAGGGGCTGCTCAGAGCTCAGCTGACCAGAAAGAGGTTGGTCAAATTTCAAAAGTGGAGGCTGGTGAGAACCTGAGTACCTGCTACTGTAGAGGAAAATGCTTCTTGAGCTGGGCTTCCCAAGCATACCTCATAAGAAATCCCAGGCAAGGACTACCAGTTGGCAGAGTTATGGAGAGCGAGGTATCTGTGTGCCAGCAGTGAGCCATTAAGAGCTCAGTCAGCTGGTGATGACAGTTATAAGTCTGCATCAGGATTTCAGGGAAACATTTTCCTTTGGGGGCTTTCAAGTTGCTACAGACAGACCTATTAGGAGGCAGAGCTCTCTTTTAATTCAATCACTACAGTTCAAAGGACCTTTCTGCAATGCAACACACATAGATGATAGATAGATAGGTAGATAGATAGATAGATAGATAGATAGATAGATAGATAAATAGATAGAGATAGATATCCAGAGTTAATGATAATAGTTCACTTATTTCACTAATACTGTGGTTAATATAGAAACTTACAACTGGTCAAAGGACAAAGTGTCAGAGGAGTGCTCAGCCACAAATGGGGCATCGGGGCCACAAAAAAAGAGGGGCCAGAAAGATTATAAGAGCCACAGGCTGGGAAGGACCAGAGCTAGATGGTGTCTTCTGGACATGACAGGTGTGCTGCATTCATGACCTCACAACCACTGTGGTTGCCTCTTCCACAAAACCACTGTAGTACATACAATGAAGTCAGCCAACAGTCTAGTAAGGAGCGGAAAGGACTCATGAGCCCCATCCCTAACTGAGGACTGTGAGCAGCTAAGGACTTCTGAGGGAGGGAGAGCCAGTTTTCTTTAAGAGTGAGACCCCTGGCAAGCCGACCATGCTCCAGTGATGGTCCCACACTCAAGAGTATATGGGTAGCCCAAATTATACTCAATAGAGTGAGCACAAAATTAGAGTGTTTGTGAATATGCTCAAAACATGTTATATAAAATTTTCAAAGAATAAAAATATTATATTTACAAAAGTTTGTTACTTTGGGTATTCCTTAAATCTATTTCTTTTCTCCATTGTTAAGATTGAATCCAGGGCCTTGAACACAATTAGACAAGGATCCTACAACTCTTGGTAGATGCTGAACCTTGAGTAGAACCCTACAAGTAAGTCGAGGCTTCAATTCTGGCAAGCTAGTGTGTTCAGAGCCTGAACATTTTTCTTCTACATCTTAAAAAACAAAAAACAACAAAAAAACCTCTCTTTTTCAAGCTGGGTACAGCTCCACACACCTTTGCCAACACTATGGAGGCAGAGGCAGAAGGAGCTCCACGTTTGAGGTCAGCTTGGTCCATATAGTGAGTTCCAGGACAACGAAGGCTATGTAACAGAATATGTATTTATGTATATATGTACGTGTATATATATGTATATATATTCTTTTTTGTCACCATTATTATGCATGGGTACATGTATGTATGATGTGTATGTTGTAAGTATTGTGTGGGTCTATATCTTCTCTCCTTCCAGGAGATCATAGTCAGGTGATGGCTTGGTGGTAAGCACTCTTTCCACTGAACCACCTTTATTTCAGTCTATAAAACAGGAATTTGTGTAACTTAACCATAGCCCCCAAGTAACTAAGGGAAAAACCACTCAGTCATTTAGTTACTTCTGTAGCATTGTGCAGAATAACTGGGTTGTAATTCTTACAGAACAATACATTGACTATTACTGGTAATTAGCACTTTTCTAGGGAGAAATGTAGGTAATTTAAAGTTTGCTACCAGCTAATAGTATAAACAAATAAAAAGACAAATTATTTTAAGTACTTTAGAAATAACCTTATTAGGAGAGTTTACTTTCAATTAATGTATCAATTAAAATAATTCTTAACTTCTCATTAAATGAGGAAAATATACCTGTCAAGGACATGATAGTATAATAAAACTGTACTTTAAAAGGGTGAGGTCTATAACTAGAAGGCTTATCTGGTTTAAAAAAAAAGAGAAACCTCTCTTCTTTGGAACAATGGCAGAATGAATTTGGTTAGATGTTAGATGTTATAGCCTTCCCAATAACCTGGATAGACATGTCCTGGAAAACCCAAAAGTTCAAATGATATAGACTAGCTGCTAGGAGGGGAACCAAAGTTCTAGTCAGAACTTTGTAAGAGCCATGACAATGACCACGTGCCCAGGAGATGGCTCTGCAGGTAAGGGCACTTGTCACCAAGCCTGATGACTTTTGACCTCTGGAACCCATATGGTGGTACATATACAACAAGACACGTGTATGTGTACACAGTCATTGACACATACACACAGATATGCAGACACACACACACAACACATACAGAATAAACAAACACATAAATAAATTGTAAAAAAAACAATTAAAGCATCAAGGCACTGGCATCTAAAATGATGCTTTTTTGGAAGGAGAAGGCAGCGTCTCAGGAAGTTGAACGTGTGCCAACTATATGATCCAGCCCCACTCTCCCATATGTACCTAAAGGAAATGGAATGAAGGTTCACATAAAGATTTATGTATAACCGGCCATAGCAATTTTACTTATAATAGCAAGAAACTAGAATTAATCCAAGTGCCCATCACCAGATGACTAAGGAATCCAGGTATCTGAAGATGTAAGTCAACTCATAGTACAGAAATCAGGTCAGTGATTACCTGGGAAGAAGGCAGGGGACTGCAAAGGGACACAAAGATACTTTGGAGTGATGGATCTGATACCTTGATTTTGCGGTTTCACAGCTGTGTCAAAAGTCACATAAGTATTATAGAAAGCATCAAATTTACATTATCACTTATGCAATTGATCTACCTCAGCTAGACTGCCTTAATTATGGGGCAAGGAGTGTGCGAGTGCACACGTGCGCACTCGAGTGTGTGAATGAGTTTGGGCACGTGTGCTAGTGAGGCACACCTCAGCTGTCAGTCTTCCCTCCCTACCTCACGTGAGGCAGGCTTTCCCTTGTTCAATACTATGTATTCCATGCTAGTCAGCCCACCTGCTTCCGGCAATTCTTCTGTCTCTGCCTCCCATCCCACTGTGGGAGTCCGAGATCACGTGCAAGGACTACCATATCTGGCTTTACCCAAGGAGTCAAATCCCCAGCCTAACAAATCTGCTTTTAGAGAATATACAAGATAGGGAAACAAGAGCAGAGTTTCCAGAAACAGGTTAAACATGAACGATTACACATACCGAAGGAGATAAGTCCTCATAACAAGACAGTGAAAAGACACACTGGGGCACTGGGCCATTCCATACTCCACCCATGTGAAGGGCCCAGGGAGTCCTGAAATGGTGTTCCATATCCCATCTACGTGAAGGGTGTGCAAGTAAGTAAATGAGTGGTGCTGGGCAGTTGTGCACACCTTCCATGTCAGCACTTGTGAGGCAGAGACAGAGGCAGGGGTATCTCTGAGCTCCAGGCCAGTGCGCTCTACAGAGTGAGTTTCAGGACAGTCAGGACTATACAGAGAAACCCTGTCTCCAAAACAAAACACACACACACACACACACACGCACACGCACACGCGCACACACACACACACACACACACACACGAAGGGAAAAAGAAAGAAAGGAGTGTGGCAGTATTAAACTAAAACCTAGAGGTAGATGCAGGAGGCAGCTGTCAAGAGAGCAAGAAGAGAGACATTTCTGTTTCCCTAAGGACTATCTACACCAGGTCTCCAGAGTAAAAACAGGCAGGGAGATAACAATTTAAAATGAACAGGAACTTTCGGGATAAAGGCTCTCATCTAGCATCAAAACCACCAATGTCCAGAACTATCTTTAGTCTGTGTCTGGCCCTAGCGTTCATCAAGAACTAGCCCACCCAAAAGGGAGATAAGCCCTGGCAAGAGGACACATGGGCGGGCCCAATCCTGCTAGGGACAGCCCTCTCAGGGTACTTGTGGTAGAGAGATAGTATTAGTGAGCCTCCTCACATGTGACAAGCCCATGGTGAACCACCAGAGACAGAGATGGAGAATAGTTTCAACTTGCTGTTGGGCTTGGACCACCTGATGCGGTGGAGGTTTGTGAATGAGCCTCCAGCTCCTAGAAGCTGGTAGGAGTCGACCACCAGCATGCTTCCACCCGGGAGACTCAGAGATTTCCCAGTTATGGCCCCAGAATCTCTCTAGCAGCCTAGCTCACATCCGTCCGTCAGCACCAGGGGAAGGGGGAAGTCCCTGAACTCCACACACAAAGGTCAGCTTGGGGTTTTAAACTCTATATGAACATGGTATGTTTTAAACTTGGCCATAACTCTTTCCAGGATCAGGAAAGTCTAAAAGTCAAGTCACTTCTGAGACCTTAGTCTTTCTTTGGTGATGAAGCTGAGAAGCAGGGCATAGAACTGGGAGAGAGGAACTCTGGATCCCATTACTACAGAGGTCTGCAGGAGCCCAGCAGTGTCAGCAAACCTAACCCAACCCTGCCTGTGAGGAGAGACTCTGAAGCAGTGGGATTGATGGTTTCTTAGATTACTTCTGTCCTCACTGCTGAAGAATTTCAAGAAAGGTCTTGTCGTTAAGGAGTCTTTTAACAATGGGTATGATGGCACATGCCTTTAATCCCAGTGCTCGGGTTAGGATTAGGAGGCAGGGGCAGGTGGATCTCTGTGAGTTCGAGGCCACCTGGTCTACAAAACAAGTTCCAGAACAGCCAAGACAGCTACACAGAAAAACCCTCTCTCGAGAAAACAAAACTAAACAAAAAAACTCTTTTAATTTACTTTAAGGAGAGAGGTACTCTATCCTTCCTATCTCAAAGTATTTAAAGTATGAAAGAGGGGGAAATCACTCCTATGTGGGAAGGAAAAATAAAAAAGAATACCCTTTCACACAAAATCAAAAAGATACCCTTTAACAAGGTTTCTCATGTGTACCTCAGATAAATCACACAGCATTTCAGGTTCTCTGTTCTCAATTGTACGGTGAGGACTTTGGGTAAAGTCTGGGATACATGGATGCTATAAATGCTTCTTCCTTCACTGAATAGATGAGACCCTCAAACATCTCAAGCACTGTCCCAGGCTCCATGGCACAGCAGGTGCACAGCTGTAATCACAGCACTTGGGAAGCAGATGAAGGACGAACATGAATTCAAGGCCAGCTTCTGCTAGGTAGAGAACCTCATGTAGCCAGCCTGGGCTACATAACAGCCTATCTCAAAATCCAGAGGACCTAGGTTCAGTTCCCAGCACCAACATAATGGTCATTTGAATGAGATGTCACCCGTAAGTCTTGGACAAACAAGACTAGTACTAGCACTAGGAAACGAGCCAAGGTAGGGATAGGATGAGGGGCACTGTTGCTCTGCTTTAGGAAGGGGGCAGCAGGAATAACCTCTCAGAGCTGATGAGAGCTCAAAAGAGTCTGGAAGAGTCAGGGAACCAAGCCAATAGAGCAACTGAAGATGACATAACAGCAAGGACAAATCCCTGAGGTGGCTCTTGGGTTATACAGTAAAGAGAACCTGGCCTCTCTCTTGTATTTTACAGCCTCCTGCTCACGATGCACTCAGCCCTGTTAATGTGCTGACATACAACGTTCTAAAGAGTAGCACAGTACCAGTAGACTAGATTGCCTCCTTCAAAGGTAGGCTTTCTACAGCCATTATTTGCTATTCTCCAGCTCCTGACCATGCTGTTGCTTACTCCAGGCAATGATACATAGAATTTAAATGCTGTTTTCAAAACTTTTAATAACAGAAACCCAAAGTAATAAACTTTAGATGACCGTACAGTATATACACAAAACTGAAAGTCATAGAAATCACCAGGCTCTCTGTGACTGTGTACATATGTACTACAATGTTTTTAAGTATTAAGGTGAGTTCACAGATATCTTAGTTTGAAAGCACCATCCTAAGCAAACACGAAGTAATAACTTTGTTCAAACCTAAACCAAAACCGGCCTGTGAGATAGCTCAGCATGTTAAAGCAACATCAGACCTCATGACCTCAGCATCCACGAGAAGAGACTCCCAAAGGTTTTTCTCTGACCTCCACATGCGAACCATGGCATGGGCATATCCCTTACTACAACATACGTGTGTGTATGTGTGTGTGTGTTCTTTAAATGTCTTTAAACTTAAAAAAAGTGCAATGACTTCTAAAAATAACAAGAGCATACATTTTTAGAAGAGCTGGGAGCCTGGGAATCTGGGAACAAGGAGAAAGAAACTCCAAATTGCTGAAGGAAGGAAGGAAGGAGTACCTTAGGTTTTAAAGGCTGCCCACAATAATGAGAATGTGTGAGCACTGGGTTGAGAAGGGTTCTGTCTAGGCCAGCCTTTAAATGTCAAGTTCCCAGAGGGCAGGCAGTCTACCCTATCTCACCTTTCCAGACTCTCAGACCAGTTACACGATGTAACTGCTTATCTTCAATCATTGCTCAAATCCTGGGAGTTTAACGGGGAAATAGCCTTGGCTGCAATGGAAAGATTCCATGTCTGTTAGTGACATGGTACACTTTGAAACGGCTGGGATTAAAACAAGTGTGTTAATTTAATAGGTAATCTCTCAAGGGACGCTAACCAATGGGCTCTGTCAACCAAGGGCGCTGACAGACACTGTGTCAATTTCTCTGTGAAACCCTGTTACCACTCTCACCCCTGAAGTCAGAAGTGCATGCACCCAATTTCCAGGAGCCTGGGAGACTCAGAGTAACCAAATTACACCTGCGAGGCAAGCATTTTCCTACACTGCCACACAGCTGTCACACACAGAAAGCAGCTCATTTAAACTGTGCCCTTCAGCCCTATTTAGGGATATCTCGCTAATGATTTCAAATTACAACTGTTGCTTTATCTCAAACAGTGATAAAAGGGAGAGCTACATTCATGATGCCTTTCTTTTAAAGTCATTTATCTGCTCTCCTCTCAGGGGGGGAAAAATGTTGAGACAAGTACAAACCTGCCTGAGCTTATTATAGATGCAGCCCTCCTTCTCCCCTCCTTCCGCTCCACGCCAGCACCCCTCCCTGTCTGGCTTTTCTAGAATTGAGGCAGTAGCCTCCGGTAAGAAACTGTAAGTGGTTCTTTCATCAAAACAAGAAGGGATTCGCCGACAGGGAGTGAGTCAGGCAGAGGCAGCAAGCCCCTCCCTCATCCTGGCAGTTCAATTCACCCTGTTCCTCCAGGTCAGCAATCGCTCAGGTTTCAAGGAAGAAAAGTCAGAGGAGGGCCTTTAATCCATCCAAATCTAGAAGACGGGATGGAAGACACGCGCTTGCCAGATCTGAGGTGTGGGCAGGCGACTGCGTGCTTGTGCACAGGCACTGCCTGACTCAAGGCGAGATGTGAGGGGCAACGCTGGAAGACCCACGAGGATGGACAAAGCCACAACTATTATCGTGTGAAATAGCCCCCGCAGGCACTGACTTCGGTCAGGAAATCTCCCTAGATTTATTTTCAGGCAAGTGACTCACAACCTAGTCTCCATAAGTAATTCCATCAAAATGAGTCGCGGGTTCCTCTAACCCGACTTTCTGCTGCCCTCTGGCTGCCCCTCCCTTCTCTCCGCCCATCCTGTAAACCCAGACAGCTCACAGACAGAGCAAGCGTACCCCAGGGGGAACAGGAGACAGGCTCTCCGGCCCAGCCCCCACCCTCGGGAAAGGATGAATGGGGCCATCACCAGCGAGAGCGCGGAGAAGGGGAGTGTGGGCTGCGCGTGAGGTGTGTACGCGGGTGTGCGCGCGTGGGCACGCACCCGGGCCAACTTACAGAGGTGGAGTTGGTCCTCGCCTGACCCTGATTTCGCACCTCCTGCTCTCGGAACTGCAGCCCGGCCAGATGCTTTTCCAACGCCTCCCAGTCCATTGGGGGCGCAGGGGGTTCTTCCGGGACGCGCGTCCCGCGGTCCGGAGGCTGAAGACAGAGCCCCCCAGATGCCCGGTTCCGGCCTCCGCGCCGGCTCCCTGGAGGCTGGGTCTTTTGGATAGGTCGCCGGGGAACCCGGGAGGCATTCGGCCGGCCGGCTACCACCACGTTGCCATTGTGCCTGAGGTCTTGGGGGTCGTGCGGATGGAGATTGCCGTTAGGCATCGGGACGGCATGGTGGTGGCGGCGCTCCTGCTCCCGCTGCCGCTGCTGCCGATCCTGGCGCTCACGTCCCCCGGCTCTCGGGCCGGACAGCGGTCATCCCGATACCCTCGATCGTCCTCCTCTTCCTCCTCCTCCCCGTCCTCCTCCGGAGCCCACTCATCAATCACCTTCTTCTGGTAGACCGGGAAGGGCTCTTCATAGTCTTCCAGAGCAGACACCAAGTCCAAGCTACCCCCCGGCGACGATGAGGATTTGCACTCGGAGCAAGGGGTCACTTTGGTGGAGTTGGACTGTGAGCTGGCGCGGCTGCTGCTGCTGCTGCTGCCGGCGTCACTGCCTAGATCCATCCCATCCTCTCGGTAATCCTGGGGAGGGAGGAGGCAGAAAGAGTGAGTGGCCGGGCTGAGCCCGCTGCTCCGGCCGCCCGCTGCCCACCCCCGACCTCCCCGCGCGCGGCGCCGGCCAGTCGTGAGGTGCGATCGCCCTAAGAGGCCTTGGGCGGGAGCCAGCAGCAGCCTGAGCTGCCTCCACCCCTCCCCGCACAAGTTGACTTCCTCCGGTTAACTAACCCGCAAATTAGCAAAGGGGTGCGCAGCCACGGGCGCGCACTTTTCACCCTCATAGCCCAGGGGCGCGCGCGGACTTTGTGTTAACCATTTTACGCCAGGCGCGCCCTAGCACTCCACCCCAAGGATTCTCCCAAACACTTTCCCACTGAATTCTGATTCCCTGGGGCGGGACCCAAGAGGGAGGTAGAATCTGTTTCGCACCTCGCGGGGCACTGGGACCACCCCCAAGCTGGCGCCCCACCCCGCCCCGCCCCCTCCCGGCGGCCGCTGGAGCCCCGCGCTGGGCGAGCTCAGCTTTACTTTCTAAGGAACCGCAGTAGTCGCTGGGCACATCCCGCCTGCGCGTCTCCTCGGCCAGCCCCTCTCGGGAAGGATGGGCACGGGGGCGCTGTTGGCCCACGCCCCAGCAGGATGGCACCCCTCAGCGCTTGCTTCCGCCAAAGGTGTGCGGGCCCCGGGCGCAGTGACTGTCGCTGCAGGCGCCGCCGCCCTGGGGAAGGGAAGACGCGCCCTCCCGGCGACGGCGGCAGACCGGGTCCCGCCACGGAGCATGCCCAGAGGCTGCGGGGTGCGGCGCAGTCTGCTCGCCCGGTTTTCCCCGCCGAGGCTGGAGCTAGAGGCCGGCTGGGAGAGCGCGGAGGAGAGCGGAGAGGGGAGGGGTGGGAGGGAGGGTACGGGCGCTCGGCCTACAGACCCCGCCGAGTGAAAGGACCGCGCCCTGGGGAGGGGATCTATGCTGAACACACCTCAAGGCCTCTTGGCTGAGCTCTTTATCCAAGCAAAGCCTCCTAGAGGGCCGCGTCGGACCGATACCTCCCAGTCCACGCGGAAGTCCCCAAGTGACCCTGAGAAGGACCTCCTGTCATCCTCACAAGCAAATACACAAGCCGCGTAGGACCTCAAGTGACCAGTGGTCAGACCCTGTCATTTCCTTTCCACCTTCCCTATACCCGCTTCCTCTCCTTCACGGCGCCCTGGTATCCTCTTCCAAGTTCAGGCAGTGGGTGGAACCTGTTGCTTTTGCTCACATTTCCTTCCCCTTCCCAACGGCACTGAGGATGACCTCAGCGAGGTGTGTGTACCTCTAGGAGAGAGAGTGTGAGCGGAGACTGTTATCTAACGTGGAGGTCAGGAAGTGGGGTGGAGATCTATCCTGAAGGTGGGGCCAGACATCCCTTCGAACAGAACTGATCCAGAAGGTTGTAAAGGAGAAAGAAGGTCCTGAGTGGTGGTGCCCCTAGTACCTTGGTTGGCTTTGCTTACTTGGTTTTTTTCTTTCAGGGAATTGAATAATAATGATTTTTTAAAAATCTATGGGAAAGTTTCCAAGAGCATACACGGGCTACCTGAACTTGCCAGCCCTTCTTTTTAGGAAGAAGTTTTGATGATGTGAAACTATTCGCTTGGATGATGTAGATGGGTTGCAGCATACCTTTTAAGGACTAAAAATTTCCTCTGAACACTCTTGCCCTGTAAGAGTTAGCTAGGAAATGCCTCCTCTGTGGTGAGAATGGAAGTGTGCTTAACTCTACAATGAAATGGAGAGTTTCCTTGGACTACCAGATTTAGGCCTGTAACTAATTTATTCCAGCAGGACTAGTCTGGACCAAACCCCAACCCTTGCTTGGCACCCTCCAAATGGAGGAGCAGAGACATGCTTGAGATTCCTGGGTAGGGAGTGGCTGCCACCCAGTCATCAGGGCTCTTGTGGGGGACTTGGTGCAGAGACCCCTTGTCTCAGTGATTTCCTCTCTTAGGTAAGCCCCTGGCCAGAAAATGTAATCATACCTTTCTAACTTGTCTGGAAGCAGCAAACCTGTGAATAACAGGAAAAGAGGCCTCTGATCTGTCCAGTGCTTCAGACAAAAGGGACTGGTTAGGACTTAAAAATATAATTCACTTGAACATCTGTAAACAGCCTGCTTAGCGCCCCAAATATGTTTGATGTGAGGGTACAGTGGGTGCTAGCTGCCACTGAGGGGTATGCACGTGGTCCTGTGTTCTGTGCCATAGATGGGAAGTACTGCTCAGAAGATCACCATGGAACATGACAAAGCTTAGGTCCATAAAGCTATCTAGAGTGCTGGAGAAATGGCTTAGCGAGTAAGTGCCTTCTATAAAAGCCAGGATCTGGGTGCTGCCTGTAACCCCAACATGCTGGGGTTTGTGTGTGAAGACAGATAGATCCCTGATAGTGGGAGTCAGGCTACCCCAAATCTGCAAGTTCAGAGAGCGGACCCTGTCTCAAGAAAAAAGAATTTCAAAATAAGCTGACGTAATAAGGCGATGTCAACCCCTGACCTCAGACATTCCTATACAGGCAGGTATACCTGTATGCCGTGTGTCATACAGTGCACACACAACCCAGAGCTACGTGCTCTGTGGCAGATGCAGGTGGACAAATATTTACCAGCTGGAGTGACAGACAGGAGCATTATAGTGACAGCCCAGTTTTTAAACACCAGGACCTCCAGAGCCACCCTACCCACACAGCTGGCACACTGACTCCTCAACCACTCTATGGTCTGTGATCAGGAAATGTAAAATGAAACCTAAATAAAACATTTGGCAAGGTAAATGCACTGTCAGAAATGTGTGGCATTTCAAAATCAACTATAAACATCTTGGAATTTGTCTGTGCGTTCACATTACTTTCTGACCAGATAATCTGGATCAGATGGGAAGTACCAAGCCTCCCTTTTCTCCTCTATCCGCGGAAAGTGCTTGGCCAGCCCAGTTACCATTCTGTTTCCAGACTTCTACCCCCTGCCAAGAATGCTTCCACTCTGGAACAGGAAGGCCTGCCAACTTCAAGGCGCAATAGTGAGCAGTTTAGGTCCAGTAGGGTGGAGAAATGATTTGCAAAGTGATCCAAAAATCCTGTCTTCTTCCTCTTTAGGGAGGCTTCTCTCCAGTTAGTTTGCTGCTTTCTTCCTCAGATCTGTGCCCTAAAACCTCTGTGGATCAGACCTCAGAAATGTGGGCCAAGAGGGAGAGGCCTACTTCCAGAACCTTCCCTGTCAATCCAGTGTTCTCATTTCTGCCTAGATTAAGAGTCCTTTTTGACCACCAACTGCCCTCACACCAAGTACTGCACTCTGAAGTAGTCCTGACCATTGTATGCAGCCAAGTGTAGCCTTCGTAGGAATGCAGCTCTCCCCCTGACCACCAAAACTCCACAGGGTTGCCTCTAAAGGATCTGCTTTCCATCACCACCTCCAACTTTTCCAACCAACTTTTTTTTTTTTAATCATAAGTCTCAGACAACACATCACTTCCTCCTGGAAGATCTGAATCCTTCCTGCTCACTTGGATCAGAGGACATGCCTCTGAACCCATGGCATCCACTGCAGTGTGATAGTACTCTCATGTTGCTGTTTCTTCTCTAATAGCCTCATAGAATTACATTTTAGATCAGAACTCATTCGTGAAACACTTATTTGTGAGTATCCTGTTCTAGGGTGCTAGAGGTGGAGTTCAGTGGCTAGAAGGCTGATCTAACATACCAGAGGCCCTGAGTTCGATCCCCCAAATGGTCTGAAATGGGGTGGTGACACAGGCTCAGATAACCCAGAGGAGAAAGCCTGTGCTTCAGGCCTTCATGCTTATCCTTGGCCTCAACCAAAGGTTCCAAATTTTAGACCTAGTCTGAAAACTCTTGTTCTAACTTACTTAAAAACAAAGTGTAACTGTATCTTTATACCTCACATGGTGACTTGGAAGTCCTTACGTGGGATGGGATTCTGATGTGGAAAAGAAGATACTCTGAGCTCTGTGAACAGCAGGGCTGAGAAAGGAATAACAGCTTGATAGACATTGATGTTCCAGTCATTAAGACTTTCTAACTTTCAAGATTTCTGCGAGGAAACTTTTTCTATGCATTTGTATGTGAAGTGGTCAAAGACGGTGATATTAAGTAATTTGCTCAATGTTGCCCAAAGTAGGCAGCTGAGCCAGGACTTGACACTGGGTAGTTTGGGTTTAGAATTTTTATTTGTATTCTCTCATCTACAAGGTCAGTAGATCTTGGTCCCAGGTGGGTCAACTTACTTGGGGGAAAAATGTCAGAAAGGGTCTCCTTGCAGCATCCTCAGGCTAGCTCTGTCTCCTACTTGGAATCACTGTGTGGACTGTAGTATTTGTGTTTGAGGAAGCTGGCACAGTGCTTGGCCTCTTAAGTTCAGTGAAATTCAGGAAATTAGGATATTAAGTTGTGAAAGGAAGAGTATAGGGGCTGGAGAGATGCATCCCATTTTCAGCATCTACAGGTTGCTCACAATATCTTTAACATAACGACTCCCTCTTCTGGCCTTCAAGAGCATGTTATGTCTGAGGTACACATACATATGTGCAGGCAAAACACTCATACAAATAAACAAAAAGTGTTGATGGGTGGGGCTGGAAAGATGGCTCATCAATTAAGAGCATTGGTGTTCTTCTGGAGGTCCTGAGTTCAATTCTCAGCAGCCACATATAGCTCAGGATCATTTATAATGGGGTCTGATGCCTCTTCTGTCATGAAGGCATACATGCAAATAGAACACTCACATACATAATAAAGAAATCTTTTTTTTGGGGGGGGTTAAGACAGGGTTTCTCTGTGTAGCCCTGGCTGTCCTGGACACTCTGTAGACCAGCTGGCCTCGAACTCCAAATCGGCCTGCTTCTGCCTCCCAAGTGCTGGGATTAAAGGCGTGTGCCACACTGTCTGCAAGAAATCTAAAAAAAAAAAAAGGGATCCCAGCACAAGAGGCAGGGGCGAATCTCTGAGTTCGAGGCCAACCTGGTCTGAGTAAGTTCCAGACAGCCAAGCTACACAGAGAAATCCTGTCTTGAAAAAACAAACAAGTTTTAAAGAAAAAGTAAAGATACTTCAGGAAAGGAAATACCATGTTGCTGCCGGCTAATGTGTTAAGTTCCTCCCGTCTCCCCCCTCAAAAAATTTCTTTAAGGTTAGCTTGGGTTTTATTTGTCACAGGTAGGAAACTGGATCCACAGTAAAACAGTGTGACTGAGATGGCCACGCCCCTCAGGGCTAGTGCTGTTTCCAGGATTTTAACTTGTGAAGGCAATATTTGAGAAAGGACCTATTTGAAATACATGTGTTGTAATGGGCATGAGCAAGGGAAACATTTGCAAAAAAATTCTCGAAGCTAGTTTTGAAATAATTAGCGCTGACACTGAACTCTCTTTACATTGTGGCTGGTATACTAACAAGGAGTTGGCGAGCAAAGGGTTTGTTTCATCTTTATTGTGTGGATTCCATGCAAGTCACACACAGGACACAGATGTTCTGCTGTTTCATCACCTGTGTGTAGCTCTGGGGATATTGAACCGCTCTGTAGGACGAAGTGTCCTAGATGTAGAACATCTGGGCCTTGTTTCCAGCCCAGTCTCTAAACAACTTTATGACCACAGTTTGCAGATGAAAGAGGGTGGACTGCCTGTTGAAGGCATTTGGCAAATAGCAGGGGATGGTTAAATGTCTGGAAGAAAACGGGCTTCTTCCAGTCTAGAGACCCTACGGATTTCATCCTAGAAAAGATGGAAAATGGGATGCAAAAATGTCAGTCTTTTTATCACCTTCTTTATCAAAAGATGCCGAGTTTCTGCTCCACCCCTTTACCCCTCACTACGGCAGGCAGTAGGCTGGAGAGCTGGCCCTGAAGTAAGGACAGCAGGAGAGCTGGCCCATCCCCTTACTAGCAATAGGACCAGGGAGAGTAGGCCCTGCACCTCACCTGTGCAGCACAGTAGAGCTGGCCCTGGTGGCTAAGGCACAGGTGACAGCTGACTGACCCCTTGCTGGCTGCAACCTTAGGTGAACTAACCAAAAAGTACTGAAGAGTTGACTATGGTATCGCAGGCTCCAGAGAGCGAGCAGACTGACCAACTCAGCTTTGGCCCAGGCCCAGATCCAGGGCTCTGAGTTGGTCTACCCCAACATCTACCCCCATGTATGATCTGCTGGAGCACTGAAAGGGTCAGTTGTGCAGATCTGCAGGATCTCCATGACACCAGACAATGACAGGATATCTAAGAGGAGTCCCGTTGAGAATGTAATATTGATGGTATAGCAGAAGCCACAGGCCTCGGAACAAACTAGTGACTCATTGCAATGAACATTTGCAAGTAAAGATGTGTGGACTAAAGGATCTACGGTGTGACACACCACAGCTTCCACAACAAGAACTTTTTATTCTATTTTATTTTCCTTTGGCAGGGTGGGTGTATGTGTTCAAGGGCAGAGGACAGATATTAGGGGGACAGGGAAATGAGTGGAATTGGGGTACACAATGTGAAATTCACAAAGAATCAATAAAAAGTTAAAAAGAAAAAGATACCAAGTTCATTTTGTGCATTAATCTGAAACCAAAGTATGTCTGCTCATAGGTGAGGCAGGTTGTCTTGGGTACTTGGTATCTCTACCAAGAGTCAGTTTTTACTTACTAGTTTATCTATGTGAACATTAGGGAGTATGGATATTCAGATCTAAGATGATATCTTCTCCCTCCCTCATGGACAGTGCTATATTTTAATAGAAATGTCTATTTAAAACTCATCTCTTAGGCCAGCAAGAGACGGCTCATCAGGTGTAGGAATTTGCTGTGACAACTTGTATTCACTCCTGAAGAGGTGGAAGAAGAGAACCAACTCCATAAAGTTGCCCTCTGGCTTCCACACATATACCATGGCACACTCCCCCTCATCACACCCAAATAATTAGAATACATAAAGCAAATAAGAAAACAACGTAAAGGTTTTGATTTTTCCATTAGATGATGTGATTGTAGAGTGTACATTCCCTAATGATGAGAGCTAGCCCAAATAGTACTTACAAAATATCCCCAGTAACGTGTTTTCCAAACCTGACCACAGGACCCCTAGACTAACGGTTTTGATATTTACAGAAATAGGGGAGAATGTATGTTCACGATGAAGATTACCCTGCATGGTTTGTAGGCATTAGTGATCCAAATGGCTAAGTGCAGTAAAGATGGTATCTTTATCAGAGAAATGTCACATAAAGATGTCCATCAGGCCCTTACCTGCACAATAGGTCTCTATGGGTGGGACCATTTGGCACTCTTCATGTAGACGACAATGTGAGTTGTACCCTCTAGGAACGTGCAATGCACAATATGAACAACAGTATCCAGAGGCCATGCTGGGATTCCATTAGTAGGAATTTTGCTCTCTTTTGACAAAGAACAAGAAAGGGAGCATGCTATACTTCTAAAAAGGCCATACCTCAGATGGAAAGAACTATAAGTCAACTGCCAGAACTTTCCTCTTGTGGGAGTTTTCTGCCATCATCGTCCACATTCTTAAAGTTCTCAGCAGTTGAAAAGTAAGGCTGGAAGCAACCCTGGGCTAACATTTTTGAGCGTCACTGGAAGGTATAACTCATGAAGGACAATCTGGGGACAGTTATAGGTGCAATCACTCCAAGCGCTCACAGTAGCCTCCTAAGTGATAGGCACAGAAGCTGGTATCATTTGACCCCAGGAAACAAAAAGCTGCCTCAAAGGCCTTGTGTCTTGTGTTTCTGTGTTTTGCTTGCCAAAGAGCATCTTTGCAGGAGGCCGGGAGATGTGAGAACTCTGTTCTGGTCTCTTCCTGATATGACTTGGCTGCTACCATTGCCAATGCCATCCACAGGGAACACAGCTTGTGGAGCAGGAAGGAGCTTTTCCAGGAGCATTAGTACTGGCTCTGAGCAGCCCTGCATTCATGGACGAGGTGGTCCATGCATCTCTCTGGCCCAATAGCATCCGTGTGAAATGGAAACTGCATGAAACTGTCTGAGCCTAGAAACTGCGAAAGCTTCATGTGCTGTGACCCAGATGCTTGAATCAGGCAGATGCACAGAATGGGCACTAGGGGCAACAGGGAGTGCCGGGGCACTCATTGCATCATTGTTAAGTTCAAATTCAAATCCAAAAGGAGCTTCATTCTTTACCCATCTCTGTATCATCACTTGAACTTCAGTTCTTAGCTCTAATCCCACAATCTAAGTCTGCAGTCAGAACTGAAGAACTGGCATCTTTTAAGTCTTATGTGGAGGGTCCTCCTCCATTCCTGCTGTACTGAATGGATGACCCAGCACTATCTCTGCTATCATATGCAGATGTCCTGATCCATCCTTGCTATCTCTTGTGGAGGTCGTGACCCATCCCTACTATCTTGTTTGGTTGATCCTGATCCATCCCTGCTATTTCTCATGGATGGTCTTGCTCCATCCAGGCTATCTTGTGTGGTTGGTCGTGCTTCATCCATGCTCTCTTGGCCTAACTGTCAACACTAAGTTTTCACTCTCCAAGTGTCCCAGACAAGTTAGAAGGTAATTGTCAAGTTTGAAGTGAACTTTTCGAAAAATATTCATTTTATCCAAATTCACCGAAAGTTTCAGATGAAGGTATTTACATTGGGTGGCATTGTTCTGTAAGTTCAAAGCTACTTAGTTTAAATAAGCTCTCAAATGTCCCAACAAAAATGGATCAATAAAAGCAGCATGTAGTAAACTTAAAAATCACAGAAAACACGTTAAGAGACTGTTAACATTCAGAGTAATAGATTAATTTATAAAAGTCACAAGGAGAAGTATAATTCTTTTTGTGTCAGACAAGGTCTCACATGTAACAGCCCTGGCTGGTCTGGAACTCACTATGGAGAACATGCTGGCCTCAAACTCACAGAGATCCGCTTTCCTTACAGTACTGGGATTAGAGGCATCAACCACCATGCTGGACAATTGTTATTTCTATTACAAAAAAAAAAAAAAAAAAGATAGAGGGGTGGAGAGATGTCTTGGTAGTTAAGAGGACATGGGTCTGATTCTCAGCACTCACAATGGTGCCTCACACGCCTCTGTAATACCAGTCCCAGAGGACCTGATGCTCCTTTCTGGTCTCTAGGGACTTTGCACATATGTGGTACACAGATACATGAACTGGCAAAAACACCCATACACATGAAAAAATAAACCAATAAAAAGATAAATAGAACATGTGGATTGTAGTTAGTCAAATAATAGCATTGCAAAGGTGTAAAGGTCTGGGTTTGCTCCCTAGTACAAAACAAACAAACAAACAAAAAAAACCCCAAAGACAGAAAGAAGAAAGAAAGAAGGAAAAGGGAAGCAGCCTAGAGTGAGGGAATTCATCTGTTTTCTAAGAAGCTGACTAAGAGAAAAAGGTCAGAAGGAGCAATATCTTAAAAGCTTATGTATTTTTAATGGAAAATTGATTCTATGCAAATATGTCACAGAGTTGGCATTTTAACTTTCCAGGCTAAAAACTAAAGAAAAAGGTAAAGAAAAATTTTAAGTGAAAATCTTTTCATCTTTCTTCTATAATGTTAAGGTTTGGGGTATCACAAGGGGAAATTCTATGCCTTTATAACATTCTACTCTGTTGTTCATGGTACAAATATGGAAGCCACTCTGGACCCCTCCCTTCTGCTCACACCATCAAATGGAATTATGAGCTACTTTTTCTCTAAGCAGGCCTTGATGCCTACCTCCAGCTGCTATGTATGCTTAGCCACAGGACTCACACAGGTCTCTTCTAGGACAAAATCTATTCTGTGGCCCCATAGAAGCAGACTTATACATTCCAATTATTATCTCCTCTCTTACTGTCTCTCAGCAAATGGCCTGCACCCAAACCCTGAAGAACCTGACATTAAGCCTCCAAGACAAAAGCTGGGCATAATCCCAGCACTCAGGAGGCATAGACAGGCTGGTCTCTATAAATTTGAGGCCAGCTTGGTCTACACAACAAGTATCAGGACAGCCAGAACTACATAGTGAAAATCAATCAATCAATCTCTCTCTCTCTCTCTCTCTCTCTCTCTCTCTCTCTCTCTCTCTCTCTCTCACACACACACACACACACACACACACACACCAGACACTAAGACAAAATTAATTTATCATGTATGGCTGTGTGTGCACACATGTGCATGTGCGTTTTCGAGCATGTGTGTATGTGTGTGTGTATGCATTGTGCATGCATATATTGAGGCCAGAGGTCAACTTTCAGTATTTTCTATTGCTCTACACCTTAGTTTTTAAGACAAGGTCTCTGAAACTGGAGTTACCTCACTGTGCTGACTAGACTGACTGGCCAGGGAAGCCTTCGGATCTCCCTGTTTTCCACAAGCCATCCCCCAAGCACTGGGTCTACATGTACATGCAGTCTGGGCATTTTAAGTGTTCTGAGGATCTGAACTCAAACCCCCACATTTGTCCAGCAAGCTCTTTACCTTTGGATCAATCTTTCCAGCCCATGGCACCCCACCTCCTTTCACCTTGATATTTGACCCTTTTGACCAGTGTGTCTGCTTAGAGACAAGTTCTTGGACTTGGGTATTCTTATAAATTTATTTTTCTATGTCTAGCTTTTAAATTTTACAAGTTATGTTAATGGCTTTAAAAAATATCAGAAAATACTCCTTATAAAGTTATTCCAGGAGAGAACCCCTAAACAAAGAATTTAGAAGAGAGAGGCATTACAATTTAGAACAGTTTCTAGCATCATAGTACCAGCCAGCAGAAACAGCTGCAGAGGTATTATGGGCTTTGTTAATTGTTACTGATTATATTTTAAAATCACACTAATAGCCAACGGCCTATATATGATTTTCTAAGACCTTTACATTTCATTATACTGTAACAGGTTCACTGATGCTCAATTATTATGTGAATATCTGCTGACTACAAAGAATCCGTTTATTAGCATATGCATATGTATTCCATCTCTCTTTCAATTACACCTACATTAGAACCTTCGAAAGGAAGTTTTCAAAAGCCGGCTGTGTGCATGCCGCAGAGCCTGTATGACTTGTATGACTTGTATGACCTCCTGCTTTGTTGAACTGGGGCTAATGACTCATAGTAACCTTCACGAATAAATGCAGATAAAAACAAGGGATGTTGTTGAACTCTTTGCAAAATGCTGCCACTGTGCCCTGCTGCTGAAAGCATGGCTGGGTACAGTAGGAGCTAGGAGGCCGAGAAGCACAAATCCATGCACTGGCTAAAGAGCCCTAGAAGATGCTGTAGCTTCCCGAACTCCACCAAAGCCATTCTCTTCTCCCTTTCCTTATTCCAGGAATAAGACAGCATCCACTTCTTATACGTTGCCAGTGAAATATATTTTGATAGACGTTCCTCATTAATCTATTGCAAGTGGCAAATGTATTATAAGAAAAGAAAATGATCATGATTTGATTTGATAATCCCAGAAACCAAATGTTTCATTAGCCAGTTTTCTTTAATTAATTAATTTTTAAAATTAAAAAGGATCACTTTCCCTTCCTTGTTAGAGAAAGAATTCAAACTGAAGCAAGTCTCTGAATATGCCATTATTTAAATAGAGGCAAGTCTGGATTGTTCTAGAATATGCAATGAGTCTACTTTCTAGAACTTTCTTTGTATAATTATACTCCTATGCTTAGACCCAAACCATTCTCTTATGCTCTTCTGTAGAGCAGCCAGATCTCTGAAGCACATGGAGCCATACAGCAGTTAGGCCAAGACCTGTATTCCACCTCTGGGGTTCTGCTATATCACAATCTGTATTATAGTTTTCTTTAAGTTGGCTCATTTTATAATTAAACTCACAGCCAGGCATGGTGGCATACACCTTTAATACCAGCACTTGGGAGGCAGAGGCATGAGGATCTCTGAGAATTCGAGGCCAGCCTGGTCTGGTCTATAAAGAACATTCCAAGACAGCCAGAGTTACACAGAGAAACCCTTCCTCAGCCCCACAACACCCCAAATAAACTTACTCAAAAGGAAAACTTTATATAACTGTTATCAATAGAGTACAAATATCCCTTTGCTAAAGTAGAAGTGGCCTGCAAGTTCTTTATTTCATCAATTTTAGTCCACACTTTAGACATTAGGTATCTTGCAATCAATCGCATCTTGCCCATTGTTATTATTACAGTGCTTGACTCAGATCTATTACTGAGCCACAGCCCTAGAAATTATGATTGATAAATAGCAGAAATGTTGTCAGTCAGTGCTGGGTATTAAACCTAAGGCCTCACACACTCTTCAAGTTATCGGCCTGTGGGGCACACCTCTCAGCTCACTGAGGCTCTGTTTACAAAATTTTGTGTATGTGGGACGGGAGATGCTGTGGGTACGTGCATGTGAAAGTTGGTGTGTCACAGAGGCCAGAAGATGGTGGTGTTAGATCCCCTGAGGCTTGAATTTTAGACAGTAGTGAGCTGCTTGAAGTGCATGCTGGGATTTGAGCTGAGGTCCTTGGGAAGAGCAGTACGTGTTCTTCACCACTGGGCTACCTCTCCAGCTCCATTGCTTTTCTTAATGACAACTGAAATAATGACATGCTTTACGTATCAGTAACACATTAGACCTGATGAGACAGTGAATTTTATATAAGCAGTATTATTAACAACTTTGACACGTAAAAAGGCAAACACAGCACTTGAGAAACACAATACATTAAACAGAAGCGTCAACAGTGGCTCTCTTGCTGGATTATTACTGACCAAGATAAGAATTCACATCACTGACACAATCTGCCAGCTTTTAGTTTAACCCATGCTAAAACTCTGAGGTTATGTGATGATGTGGGTGGAGAGCTCAAAAGATGTTTAACCATTTCATGAGTTATAATTCTGTTTACATGTGATTCCAGCCTTTGGGAGCTAGAAGCAGGAAGACCAGGAAGGAGTTCAAGGCCAGGCTCAGCAACATAATGAGTTCAAAGTAACCTGGGCTATAAGAGATGCTGTCTCATAAGAAAAGTGTATGTGTTTATACTTTGCAGTTTCAGAAAGTGAACATTCTGTGTATACATACAAAGTATGTCTGTGATTTCACTGTCAACTTAACAGGCATGGCCAAGAGTTCAGTTACAGAGCTTGGAGCATCTATGATGACATCTGAGCATTTTGTGCCTGACTTATGAAGCTGGGTAAGGTTGGTTAACACAGCTCTTGTTCACAGACAATAAATGATATTCTCTGTGAAATCACAGCTTTATTGCACTAATTCCTTTTCCCAATGTATGTATGCATGTATGAATATAAATAGAAGACTGTCAGAACACATGTAGCTGAGTATCATAAAAAACTGAGTGTGTATCACACTGTAAAACACGATCCTTGGTTGAAACACCAAACAGGAAGGATTTAGCCAAGGCAGGGACAACTGGTTGGTAGCTGGGTCATCAAGTGGCTGAAGTGGAATGCTAAAAGGTAGAAGATGGAGAGATGGCAAGAGGTCCTTGCATAGGAAGCTGTAGCCTCAAGGAGATAAATAGTGTGTATCATGCATTCTTCTGGTTATGTGGTTGTTTATTTATCCAGATACCTATGTGTCAGGCACCGGATTCTAGAGAGAGAATTGAAAGAGGCCAAAGAGCTCAGAGAACTAGGAAGGAAAAAGGATGCCAGCAATTACAGTCAACAGAGATGTCAACAGTTACAGCCAATAAAGATACCAGAGATTACAGTCAGGGTTCTAAGTCTCAGGGGAGGCATTATCAAAGAGTGTTGTATAAAAAAAAAATGCCAGAGAGGCATTAAACTCAATGTGGGTGGTTTAGAAAACCCTCGAAAGAAAAGAGAGGCTTGAACTGAATCTTGAAGTAAGCAAAAGTTGCTGAAGCCCTCTCACGTATCAATGACCGCGGAGAGGGTGCCAGAGACCTACTGTGTCTGTAAATTCTTCAATAATTCAGAGGGAACAGTTTTATTTCAGCCTATTTATACCATTTTCTGTGCCTTAAAAACAATCTGACACCCCTTTTAAAACATTTAAAAACATGGCAACATTTGCAGCACTTAGATAATTAGAGAGCAGGATGAGTTCCCTGTAGCTCTCTCCCATTGTGGCAACTCCAGTGCAATCCTATTTCCCCCCAAACCCCTGACCTCACTCACTCCACTGGGTTATTTGCAAGTGAGTTCCAAATAATGTCATTTTAAGACACCGATTTTTCATCTTCTCAGCCCAAACCTGTGTTGCAATGGAAGTAGCATGAATCTTGCTCTGTAGCTCATTAACCGAAAATTAACCAACAACAAGGCCAATTCTACTCTAATAGAATTTAAAAATAAGAGAATATTAACATGATTAGGAGTAATTTCCAGAAAGGAATAAAAGGGAGTAAGTTATAAATAATGTTAATCTGCCAAATTCCTATCACATGAATTAAATTAATTAAATATGTGGGTAGAAATCCAAGAGATTTTTAACTTTTTTTAAATGCACAAACTATCAAAGAAATAATCATTGAATAATTATTAGACTAGGAAAACAAAAAACAAAGAACAGAAAAAGTCCAGAGCGGTGGGTGGGGTGGCAAGTATATTAAGTGTCAGTTGGAATGTACCAGCCATTTAGAATCGGTCGAAATGGATTCTTCCCATGGGTAGTACTTGCTGTGTGCCACCTGTGCGCCGGGCTCACTCGGCACTCCAGGGATGGGTTCCTTGGCAAAGCATCTTAGCTCCTTAAAGAGGTAAGCAGCTGCCTCTACCTGACTCAGCCGGAACTTCACCCAGATTTCTATATTAAACACTTGAGAAATGGAAGCAACTGGAAGGGTTCAAAGAAGTGGAACAGAAGATAATTAGACGAGATTGATTTTAGCAGAAAGATCAGAGAAACCAAATGCAGGGAACTTGGCTAAGCCAGGGATAAGAAAAATGAGCTATCTGAGGTTCCCTGTGACTGCAGAGTAATACCAGGCAGGGCAGCCAAGGGCACACTGCCCACCTGGCGCTGGGTTGTACCACAGCCACTCCTATATGCTCTGGTGTTCTGCATGCTGCCACCTAAGGCCTGCCTTGTACGAGAATATCTTCTATATTCAATATGAGACTTCTAGACAGAAGGAGGTGGTTCTTGGATCTTTCCACTCTGGCAAGCAGGATGAGCCGGGAAAATATTTCCCCTTGAAGTGTGGTAATGTTCTCGACTTTCACAAAGTATTTCTAGTCAGCCTGTAAGTGTGTAAGTGTATTGTGTGTGTGTGTGTGTGTGTGTGTGTGGGTGGGAAAGGAGAGGGGGAGGGGAGGGAGAGGGGGAGGGACAGGGACAGAGAGAGGGACAGGGAGAGGGACAGGGAGAGGGACAGGGAGAGGGACAGGGAGAGGGACAGGGAGAGGGAGAGAGGCAGGGAGACAGACAGACACAGACACAGTCAGACAGATAGAGACAGAGAGGCAGACAGACACAGCGGCATGATGGTAACCCTAGCATCTAGAAGACTGAGGCAGGAGGATCAGGATTTCAAGACTAGCCTCAGCTACATAGTGAGTTTCAGACCAACCTGGACAAACTGAGACAGTGTCTCAAAAACCACATACATGGCTGGAGATGTAGTTCAGTGGCAGAGCACTTACTTGGATGCCCAAGTCTCTGGGTCAAATCCCCAGTACCAAACACCCAGCATACAGAAAATGAACATGTCCAAAATGAGCAAGAATAAGGTTTATCATTGCCATTCATCTTCGTTAGGGTTATTATTGGAAATACCATGACAAGAGCAAGTTGGAAAGGGTTTTGTTTGGTTGACACTTTCACATTGGAAGCAGAAGCATAGGCTGTGGAGGAGTGCTGCTTACTGGCTTGCTCCCTTTAGTTTGCTAGACCTACTTTCTTATAGAACCCAGGACCTCCATCCCAGGGAGGGCTACACCTACAGCAGGCTGTATCCTTCACCCCATCAATCACTAATTAAGAAAATGTCCTGCAGAAGGATCTTATTATTAGCATCTTCTTATTTGAGGTTCCCTCCTTTCACATTACTCAGCCTGTATCAAGTTGACAACACCAGCCAGGACTCATTTGTATCATTCAACAATCATTTGTATCATGGTTTACTTCCAGGACAGAATTAACAAGAACCTGGGGAACTTTCTTATTTACAAAGTGAACAAGAGACATAAAAATAATTGAGTTCAAAACCTTTGCCACCCATATTGCAAACAGGGATCAGAAAAATGGATAGAGGAGCCTCCATATCACATGCAGATGATCAAGTTGGAGATGCCACAATTCTGGAGTGTCTGAGGGATTCCACACTTTGAAGGGCAGTCAGTGTTCTTGCTGTCAACCTTGGGTGGCAGCATCCCCCACAAAGGGCCTTAATGTGAAAGGGAGCAGCACAGATGGCTGCATTTGACCGCTTCCTGATGCTGAGCTCAGAGGCCTTGTGGAGAGGCATCCCTAAGCTAAGACCAAGTTCTGCCACAGCTATTTCAGACTTAAGTCCAACCTCCCAGAACCCGGGAGAACAGGCTTTGCCTCCTTGCTGCTGGCTCTCACACCAGCAATGCATTACCATTTTTGGTAACTTCAGTGGACAGGCCAGGAGTTTGAATTATGCTCTTCAGTGATTTTGAGGATGAGGCTGGATACTTCCGTATTTCAATGAACGAAAGGCTCCAAGCTTATGCAAAGAAGGCAGGACGTTTTAAATTCTTTAATTTGGAGTTTTTTTGACTAGGAAGATCTCAAGGAGGCATAAAGTTAAGTAAGGAATCTGGATTTTTTTTTTTTGTTTTCACCACTAGACAGGATGTATCTGTGTAGTCCTGGCTATCTTGGAACTCATCTGTAGACCAGGCTGGCCTTAAACTCAGAGGTCTACCTGCCTCTGTCTTATGGGTGCTGGAATTAAAGGCATGTGCCACCTCCACTTGGCTGAATCTGGAAATGTTTACTAGTAAGTTTATACTACATTTTTATAAATATAAATGTTCTATAAAGGCTAGGTAAGGCTAATATTTCTAACATTAGTGTTATAACATCAAAAACTTCTCTCTCGCTTGCTCCCCTACTTTAAGAAATTCAGATTGTATGGGGGAAATGTGTGGTTATAAATAAAAATGGTCTTGGGGCTTTGAATTGGTTGGGCATATTCTCTAGTTTCACACCTTGCCTTTCCCTTCATTCAACGGCAAACATTTACTGAACATTGGATAAGTGTCTGTTTGCAGCTAAATGCTGGAGATTCAAACTGCATATCAAGTATCTGCTTTCCAGAGGCTAAAGGATGGTAGAGGAAGAGAGGTTCAAAGAAAGATGCAGCCTGGTCATGCTGGGAGGGGGAGGGGAAGTGTAGCTGGTTTGGTTTGGTTTGGTTTGGTTTGGTTTTGGTTTGGTGTGCAAGGGGCACCGAGGAGCCTTAGAGGATGCACACATCAGCCTCAGGGTATCTCACAGTCTGAAGGAGTCCTCGGTTAGCACATAGTTTCTGACAACCAAGGTGACCTCATCCAAATTTTGTTGTGACTAGCTACCAGGTGAGACAAGACTTTTCTGGATGTGAAGAATTTGCTTTCTATGAAACATAAACCTGGTACACCTCCCTGCTTTGTTCTTGACTAGACAGTGGGGTGTGTCACCTCCTGTAGGGTCACACCCAAGACTCAGATGACAGAGTTATGCATGGTTTTGTTTAAAGACCGGATTTGACAAAGCCAGGCTAGTCGTGATCTCACTATATAGTCAAATAACCCTTTGCCTCTATGCCCCCAGTGCTGGGATTACGTGGGTACAGTATCATACTCAGTTCATGAGGTGCTGGGGTGGAACCCAAGGCTCTCTGTGTTCTAAGAAAGTACTCTACCAACTGAGGTACATCTCAGCCTTCCTGGGTTTTTATTCCTATATCAGAGCCTGGGTGCTTTTTATGGTTTTTGTTGTTGTTTGTTTGTTGGTTGGTTGGTTTTTGAGACAGGACTCTCTACATAGCCCTGGCGGTGCTAGTACTCTAGGCTGGCTTTAAACTCGCAGATTTATGCTTGGCTCTGCCTCCTGAGTGCTGGAAAATGTGGCCAGGAGGGAGGTAGACTGCTATAGTACTTCTGTATCTTGAAAAGTAAAGGTGTCAGGGATTGAATCTGTGGCCTTGTGCATACTAAGCATGTATGCTCTACCACTGAGCTATATGCCTCCTTAGTTGCTGGGCTGATTCAGTTTTCATGAGAATTTTAAAGAAGATGATTTGGTTAGGGGTGAGGAGTGGCCTAATGTTTCTGTTTCTCCTCAATTTCGTTCAGAAACTAGAAGGCAGAATGAATTGGTGGGCACCAGACTCCATCCACTTAGAGGGAAGATAGGTACTTCGCATTATGACCAGTTGCCATGCTCAGCTCTGAGAGTACACATGGGGAGGACCCAGGTTTGACTGCAGAGGCACTGCCACCCAGTGGAAGCACTAACCAGTAGTCAGACAGACAGACACCTACTTCCTCTCTTCCTCTTTAGTTACAATACTTGTAGACTCAGCTAGGAGAGGACGCTTCTCTCATGGGTGAGAAACGGGTCCTGTGAAGGTAAATCAATGGGTTCTCATTGCTTCTTGGGTCTCTGGATATAGGGATAGTCTGAGAAGTTCGGGTACTACTTGCTTAGGGATGCAGAAGATGCAGCTGTAAGGACAGGCAGTTAGGGCATCCTCTAAAGTCCCAGAAGCTGAATTGCCTGGGTTGGGGAGATAGAGTGTATGCACCTGGAAGCTATTTGCAAGGTTTTAATACTGTAGTAAAATTAGCACTAAAATGCCTGCAATCTCTTCAAGATATTTTGATGTTACCCTTTCGGCAGAATAAATGTAGACCTGGTACCTGTTATTCGTGTGATTAGACACAGGTTTGATAAAATGATACAAGCAGGATCATTCCTGTTGACCCTTCATGGAGGGAAATTACATATTGTTGTTCAGAGAGCAAGCAGATTTCACCTCTCTCTGCAAGCTAGAAGCAAATCAGTTCTCTCTCTGAGGAGGGAACATCTTCAAATGCAGGTGGATGGCAGGGAGAAAGTGCAAGGGATCTGGCTTATGCTGGAAAGATTAAACTCTAGAATTTGATGTTACAATGACTCCTTAATGTGTACAGGAAACCAACTGATGTTAAAATGGAAAACTCGAAAGGAGCTAATTTCAGGGTGTTGTGATCAACAGCTCATATTTACTTAGTAGGCTTCTTTTGTTTGGGAAAGGGGTCTTGCTGTGTAGTCTTGGCTGGCCTGGAACTTGCAGTGATCCACCTGCTTCTGCTTTGCAAATGCTGGCATTACAGGCCTGTGACTCTGAGACTGATAGTAGCCTTCCTTTTGAAGACAGGATCCTCAATAATTCTGCATCACTAGGTCTGTCAGATGATCCTGGGCTAGAAGGCTGAAGATTGGATGCTCCAACGGTTTGTAGTATAGGGACTGTCCAGGTGTTCAGCGGTCTCTATAAATTGGCTAAGTTTTAGAAGCTATGCTTTGTGCTTCCCATAATTTGAGTTAATTCAGTCATTCTGGATTTCTGACAGGGTTGAAGACTTATAGTCTCATAGTCAATCCCGGCTATTTACTTTGAGAGAAAAGATTTGAGAGGATGGTTTTCAGCTGACATTCATTCTAAAGCCAAGAAAAAAGCCAGGTTCAGAACTAAGTCTTTTAGTTAGGAGAGATGATAGAGGTTCTGGTTAGTCAACAAAATGTTGGACTGGGTATTAGGTCTATTTTGTACCTTACTGATACAAAATTGGTATAGTTATGCTCTACTTGTATTTTGAGAGAAAAGTTTTATTTTAACAGGAAGGGTGATATGTAGGAGGAGTTAAGGTGGGAGGAGTAAGGAGAGGAGGAGCTAGGAGATGAGGGGGGGGAATGGGGGAGTGGGAAACATGGAGGCGGATGTTCGCATGTCTCCACCAGTCAAAGATAGTATATCTAGGTTGGGTATTGGGTTACACTTCTGATTGTATGGCCATCTTGTTATTGAGCATTACCAAACTTATAAAGCTTTTGATTAACATTTTTAAAAAAAGGATGAGGTGGGAGGGTGATGGAATACATGTGACAGGAAATCAGATGAGGAAACTAGCTGGAGGAAGAAAGGGAAAGGGCATAGGGAAACAAATCAGAACTCTAATGACACATGTATGAGGATGCTGTAATAAAACCCAGCACTTTGTATGTTAACTTAAAATACTAATAAAAAAAAAGTAAGAAGGAGGAGGGGGGGATAGGATAAGGAATTTCTGGGGGAGGGATGGGGAAAGGGGATGACATCTGAATGTAAATAAATTAATTATCCAATAAAAAAAAAGTTAAAAAAAAAAAAGAAGAAAGAAGAAGAAGAAGAAGAAAGGATCCTCTAGAAACTGTCCCACTATGTGTCTTATCCAGGCCATTGTCATCTCTGTTGTGGATGCTGGGATGACTTCCTGGTGAATCATGTTCTTTGATTTCTGTGCTCTTCTGTTCTTCCTCCACTCTACTAGCCAAAGTGACCATATTCATTCACTTCAGTCAGGGCTGAATGTCTGTAGTCTTACGTCTCCTAGAACTCAGTATGGAATATGTAGCCCCAACCTGGCTAAGAATTGGCAGTAAGCCTCCTGCCTCAGCCTCCTGAATACTGGATAAATATTGAGTACAGCTAAAATCTTCCAAAGTGACTTTTTTTTTTTTGAGACATGTATTTACTTTGTATCTGTGACTGTCCTGAATCCTATTACGTAGACCAGGCTATCATCAAGAGAGCTGCCTACCTCCTTCCTGAATGCTGGGATTAAAGGTGTGGGTTACTGTGTCCAAACTGATTTTTTTTTTAACTTGAAAAAATATTTTTTAAGGATATTTAGTCTTTTTTAAAAAATTACTTTCATTTTTTTACAGTGTAGTCATTGCCCCTTCCTGGTCTGCCCTCCAACAGTTCCTCATCCAATCTCTCCTATCAGTTTTAAAGCTCAAGATGCTTCAGTTGCTTCCCACTGAGCTAAGACACAGCTCTTAGCTGAGCTGCCCTTAGGGCTCCAGAGGATTTTTCAGTAAAGACCATTTCTGCAGCATAGTCTGAGCAGGGTAAGCCTGTGTGCATGCCTCTAAGTAACACTGAGATCTACCACTCAGACTCTGTCTTGTAAGTGCCAATAATTTAATGTAGCCCAGGCTAGCCTCTGACTCAAAATCCTCTTTCCTCTACCTCTTGAATGCTAAAGTTTGGTTATAAGGGTGACCAGCCTAGGCTATATAAAGACCCTGTTTCAAAGAAAGAGAAAGAAAAGAAGGAAGAGGAGCGGCCAGCTAAGCCTGACAAGAGGGATTTCTATTCGAGGCCTAAGTGGTTCAGGCAGTAGTACACAGCCTGCTCAAAACCAAAAAAAAAAAAAAAAAGGAAGGAGGGAGGGACAGAGGAAGGAGGAAGGGCAGGAGAGTACACAGCCTCCCCTCTGTGAACAAGTATTACAATTTCTCATTCTTTCTTTTCTTATTATCTGTTTTCCTTCTCTAGAAAGTAAATCCTGCTATATCTGTTTCCTTTCTGCAGTATTCTCAGTGACTAGGGATATGTTTTAAGAATGTTTTTGATTTAATTGATACCATTAAGTTATATTGTTTTATTATTCATAGCAAATGTTTAGATGAGCTGGACATGGTAGCCCACATCTGTAATCCCAGAACTCAGAAGGCCAGGCAGGAAAGATTACCACGAGTTCAAGCCCATTTTGGGTTACATAAAGAGATCCAGGCCAGGCTAGGGACTGTGGTGGTTTGAATGCCATTTGCCCCCACAGGCCCAGAGGGTGACACCATTAGGAGGTTTGGCCTTGTTGGAGTAGGTGTGATCTTGTTGGAGGAAGTGTGTCACTGTGGGGCTGTGCTTTGAGGTCCTATGTTCAAGCTCCACCCAGTATGGAATCCAGCCTCCTCCTTGCTGTATTTGGATCAAGAGGTAGAACTCTTTGTAACTCCACCACCATGTCTGCCTACACACTGCCATGTTTCCCACAATGAACATAATGGACTAAACCTCCGAAACTGTAAGCCAGCTCCAATGAAATGTTTTTCTTTATAAGAATTACCACAGTCATGGTGTCTTTCACAGCAATAGAAACCTTGACTAAGACAGCAACAGAGGGAGATGGTCTCAAAAAAAATCTAACCAAACAACCAAATAAATGTTAAGATGAAGCAAAAAGGCATTATCATGCTTACTTTTGTGTAAAACACTGAGAAGAAAATATCCTACACTGTTTATTAATGATGGAGGGAGGGGCTAAGCTAGGTATATCATTACTTCCTTATTAGGTTGTAATGGATTGTTTCAATATAATGGCATCAGTTGTGTTGTAATAAAAGACCTTTTTCATACAAGGCTATAATTAATGTGTTTGTCCTTTTCTCACCACTTTAGGACAGAATGTCTATATTAGTGACTATTGCCTATCAGTCAGTTGAATCTCATTTTTCTTTACTTTTTTTTTAATAAACTTTTGCATTTTTCTACTTTATTTTTTATTATACCTTCACACAGACACACACACACATGCGTGCACACATAACCACAACACACACACATACACACACAAATGGATTTCCTTTTCTGAAATGGAGAGGAAAAGGCAAGTTTTGTTGTTCTTTATAGAGCAGTCATCAAAATGAAATGAAACTTGAACTTGTGTTTTCTATCTGAGCCTGAGATGTAACAGAAGTGGTCCATGCACAAGTCAGACATGATGTGGGGACTTTGAATGTGGAAGAGCACATTGCTGCACTTTTCCTGGGCTCTAAAGGTGTGGCCAGGCAATCTAGAACTTTCTGGACATGTCCAGTTTGAGGATCAAATTCCCTTCTGTCACCAGTGAGAATTTGATTATTTACTCTCTTCCAGTTTGCTTTAGAATTCCAAGCACATTGGGCTATTGGGAGAATTTGATATTGTACACATAAGACATAGTACAATGAGATTTAATACACAATGATAAGTAATTTTGGTGAGAATATGTCAAAGTCAGTAAGCCCAGTGGGGACTCTTAGTCCCTGAACCTTTCCCCTCCTTTTGGTGCGCTTTAGGTAATCCAGTCAGTTGCAAAGTTGAGCCTGCACCAATGGTAGGAGATGCTGTCACCTGACCCATATCAGAGATAAAAGGTGGAAAGCCATCTTGTCCCTGGTATTTTTCTAGACTGGTTTGGGTTTTGGTGTATCCTTTTTACAGAATTGGCCTGGTGAGCTAGTTCCATCTTGCTCTTGCGTTTCTTTGTGCAATACCAAGATTATTCTTTATTTTTGACAGGGAGTGTCTGTACTGTACACACACAACACACACACACACACACACACACACACACACGTCGTGTGTGTGTGTGTGTGTGTGTGCGCGCCGCGGTGCCCCAAACAGAAGATGGGTAGAGCCTGGGAGCACTGGAGTTGAAATTTAGTGTTGGGTTATAGAGCCTAGTTCCAAAGTGAGGCTCCTAGACTATCAGCAATGACAGAAAATTATAGATATTCTGGCCCAGTTCAGATCTACATATATTTATGAAACAATGGGGCCACAACCTGCTTTTAACAAATGCTTTATGCTCTCTCTAGTTTGGTAATTATTGCAGTTATTGCAATATAGAGAAGGAAGTCAAAATAGTTGGATGCAAATATATGAATGAAAGAAGAGGACAGAGAAGGAGAAGGAGAGAGGAGGAGAGGAGAAGAAGAAGAGGAAGAGGGAAGGGGAGAAGAAGGGAGGAGGAGGAGAGGAGGAGGAGGAGAGAGGTCTGCTCCCATGTGATAGTTAATAGAAATCAGGAGGTCCTGCCAAGCTGCCATTGTCCATCTCTGGCAAGACCCACAAGCTTTGCTCCAGCAACAATTTTCCATAAGCAGGTATCAGCTTGCCACAAACATAAAGCACAGACCCTGAGATCACCAGACAAGTGTGTGCTTGTCTCACAGGTACCCCAAGGCAGGTGGGCAACAGGCAGAGGTACCATTGTTCTTGATTGCTCCAGGTACAGCTTTATCTGAAAGCTAGACACATTGCTCAAGACAGTTCTGCAAGTTTCCCCATTATGGCTGCCTTAGAGATGAATAAAATTATCTGCAGAAGTCAAAGCAAACAGCTGGAGATGGACCTGAGATTCAGATCAGCTCCTCTGGAGTCTTGAGCTCACCTGCACTAATGTAGGACCACTTCCTGCCCTCATTCCAAGTCTTTCTTCTTGTAATATCTCTCATGAGGTTAAAGGCTCTACAGAACACAGTCCAAAGCCCCATGAGACCCGGCAGCTTTTAAGCCACATTTACATATCTACCATTATCTCAACAACTGCTTTTTCATTCTACTTAAGCACAAAGTTACACTTTTTTATTAAAGAATGAATTTATGAGTCTAGAGAGATATCTCCATCATTCAGAGCACTTGTTGCTTTTGCAGAGACCCAGGTTTGCTTCCCAGCATCCACATGGTGGTTCACAACCATCTGTACCTCCAGTCTCTGGAGCTCTGACATCTTCTCTTGATTGTCACTGGTACCAGGCATGAATGTAGTGCACACACATGCAGACAAAGCATTTATACACATAAAATAAAATTTTCAAAAAATTAAAATTTCATTTGTGTATTCTGAGAAATATACCTATACTTGCAAATAGTTTGAAGAGCTAACAATGTCAGGGCTAACACTGTATTAAATTTTCATTTTGCATGTGTGTGTGTGTGTGTGTGTGTGTGTGTGTGTTGTGTGATGTATGTGCATTGGTGGATTAGGTGTGCATGTATGCATGCAGGAGTCAGAGGAGGAAATTGAGTATCTGCCTTGATAGCTTTTCTCCTCTTCTTCTTCCTCCTCCTCCTGACAGGAAATCTCACTAAATTATAAGCTAGCCAGCTAGGTCCTGGGATCTACCTGTATCTGCTCTTCAACATTGGGTTGACAGATTTCTATGTGGGTGCTGGGTATTACATTTGGCTTTTGTGATTTCACAGCAAGCTCTTCCAGCTGAGCCCACAGGGCCACTGTTTTATGAGAGAGGTCTAGCAACTCTCTTAGGAACTGTTAGACATTGGGATGCAGCCACATGCACTGGCGTGTGTCTGACTCCCCAAGCTGTGTGCTCAGGTGCTATTATCCTTTCCCTTACACACTTGAACTGAGGCTCAGACACACTGAGGAAGAAGGCTAGAGTTTCACACCTAATTTAAACTCTCAATTAGGGGACTCTAAATCCAGCCTGTTGATGGAAGAGGTGTTAATCCAGACCAGGAGATCAGCTTCTGGGTTGGAGTGGGGTCATTTGTCTTCCCCAGCTGCTGTGTGTGCTGTGACAAGTATTTGGATCACTTCTGCTGCTGAAAATGTCTCTTTACCTTCCAAATACAGCAGAGAGATTGTCTTCTATATAGACGTATGTCATATACGTTCCTGCTACATACAGTAAAGCACTCCTGCTCTCAAAGCAGCCTGGATAATGCAAACAACACATATGGTAGCGTTCTTCAGAACGCTGTCAATGTATTAAGAGATTTCTTAGAAAGGCAGCAGCAGTTGGTGTTATTGAAGCACATGAATGAATTGCCATATAGTAACAAAAATTCCCCTTAAAATCTTTTTATTGGGGTGAACCCCTCTTATAGAGATACTAAGATGGTTTACTGTTGCTCTTCAAGCACATGGAATGTTTTTATTCCAAAGGAAGAAGTCAACTCATCTTTGTCTCTGAGCACAAATAAGTGGAAGTGAGTTTGCTGTGAGAAGGCCCACAACAAGCCTGGTTAATTACTAGGAGCGAGTTTCCTGGGGAGCTGAATGCCCTTCCTTAAAGGGGACAGGGAGGAGGCACAGCTACCCACAGTGGTTCCAAACTTAGCTACAGAGCTGGTTTCTGCTCCCAAACCTCATTTTCCCTTCTAAGGATGATGTATTTCTCAGTTACAGGGAGAGAAAAAAAATGAGTTATCATTTACTTTGTAAACAAGGACACTGAGGTGCACACTAGCTAAGGAACGTCTCTGCAGTCCTAGAATAAGTGAAGGGACTGGAAATGTAGCCCAGACCTGCTGAATTTCCAATTGGTCTTCCTACATCCTTGGAAAGTCCCTTCTATCCGCATGTTAGTAGCAAGGAAACTGAAGCATGCTTCAAATAAGCGGCCTTGTGAATTCATACCATTGGTATGTGACTGCAAGTTACTGTGTGAGATGTTTGAGAAGCTGCACTTTTAAAATGCCTTGGTTTGTACAAATATCACCGTGTATATATATCTTGTAGAGATTTCCCAGCTTTGGGAAATGAGATTTCGATTTCTGTGGCTACATGACATGGAAAGCAGCATCTACACATGTATGCATGCATATGTATGTGTGTGTATGTGTGTGTGCAGAGCTTTTCTGACATGGTGGCCTAGAAATCAGTGGACAGTCCTTAAGAGTTAGTTCTCTCCTGCCACCTTGTGGGACCCTGGATCAAATTCAAATCATCAGGCCTTCAAGCAGTCTTTTGGACTCTTCTTTCTATTTTAGCTTGATACAAAATGAACAGAGGTAGGCCCATAGGCCCATACTGCCTACGTTGTGACTATGAACTTTTTGCCTGGAGAGTTGTAGCATTTGTGAGAGGGCAGCAAGTCAGGGAGTCAGACTTTCCCCACCATGAACAGTCAAGCAAGAGAAAAGCCCTTGAATGGGAATGGAAAACCTTGACTGGGAAAGGCCCTGTTGATAAAAACAAAATCTTTCCAAGGAGTCTTTAGGAAGTACTAACAAGTGCATAGAACACTCATTAGTCAATAAATTAGTTAATAAATTCTTCAGTGACTACCAGATATATGAATATTTTTACAAGGCATGGAATATGTAAGGAATTTCAATCCAATTTTAAAGCTTCCCACCACAGCTACTGCACCAAAACTGGCTGGCCTCAGAAGATGAATGGCCCCTGACTTAGCAAAGAAAAAAGGCGACCCCCACACCGTGCAACACATCATCTCTTTTAAATTCCTGGGCTGATTCTCCTTCTGGCTATAGCTGATGAATGGGCCTGGTTAAAAGGCTTGGGACAGGTAATAAAATGACCCTCAAGTATTTTCTTTTCTCTGCCACACCCACTTCTCCTTTGGCAATCAATAAAATCCCAGTTCCAAAAGAATGCATCTTAGCCTTTCCTAGATGCACTTGTGCTAGCAAGTATTTAGACCTTCACAAGTTCTGTTAGCTGATTTCAGATCGGTAACTTAAGAGGCTACAGATCATGGAAGAAACATCAGGAAGAAGAGTTAGTAAATGATGCAGGTGCAATCAGTTTAAGTGGGACTAAGTCTTCCTGGCTTTGCCGGTGACAGACAGAATTCCCCGGTGCTTTTTTTACATGATATTTGGGAGATAACAGCGACGCTTTCCCACAACTGGAGTCTTCCTCATCTAATTAGTCTCTGATGGCATTATATGGCAGGACTTCTTACAGGCACCCGTCCTGGTCCCACCTTGGGTCCGTGACAGCCAAGCCTTACAGTTATGCAGACAAAGGGTTAAGGCTGCAGCCTTCCGTGCCCTAGCGCTGTGAACATTCACCAGTACTTTCCCCTCTGCAGTCAACCCTGTACTCCAGCTTCTACAAAGCCACCAGCACTTGCAGAAGCATTGTCTCCTTCTGTCCCCGTTCGCTTTAAACTTGCAGTTCACCAGCTTATTTAGCTCAAGAGTCTAACTTACCTCCTCATGGCGTTGCCTAGAATCTGCTCTCACTTTTCCTGTCCTGGAATGCCTCGGGGCCTCTGTAATCTTATTGCTTCCTCACTGGCGAAGTTAGACGCATCCTGGTTTGTGGCTGGCTGCATTACTGCACATGTCTCTGGTAACCTTGCTTTTCCTTCAACTCAAACTTCTGCAAGTAACACCCTATCTGCTGAACCTAAAATTATTTAACCATTCATAAAAGCATTAGCCATCTTGTGAACAATTCTGAGAGTTGGGTGCAAATGAGGGGGGAAGGTTGTGGGAACTCACCTGCACAGCGGCAAGGATCAGACACAGGACTGGGCTGCCCGCAAACTTCCCAGGGACTGTCTGCAGCCCAGTGTCTTGGCCTTAAAGGGGCAGGGCACTTTTCGCCATATAAGGAAGGCAGTTTTGCTTGTCTGCTGCTTGGGCAAAACAGCCAGTCTCTTGGTGTTGAGGAGGTTTCTGGGGGCATCTGGAGCCTGTCAGTTACTGAGGCAGGTTAATTGAGCCTTGACACAAGATAATGCTTGGCTGGGCATTTTAAAGGCCAGAAACCCTGGCTTATCTTCTTACAAGGGGACTTTCTGGCAACTTGGAAGCTTTCCTGAATGCCAGGAATGGGTTTCTGCTTCTAGATTTCTGGAAATGAGTGACCCTACTCTCCTCAACCAGGCTATCAGACAGACAAGGAGGAGAAGTCCCTGGAGAGTGCTGAGCCTGGTGGCTTTTGTTTAAGACTCATTACTTCTGCACCAGAGGCAGGAGAGGGAGGCAGAGGGAGGTCCACCTGAAAGACACCAGTGGTAGAGAGAAGGGCTGTAAGCCCCAGGCTCTTAGCTCCAGGTAAGAAAATAAAGCATGCACCCCCCCCCCAACCAGAAACAAAAACAAAAAACCCAACACACACAGCAGCAGCAGCAGCAGCAACAGCAGCAACAAAGAAATCCAAGAGGAATGCAAATAACCCATAAAAGGGGCAGAAGCCCTTTTGTGGCATGCAGAACACCCCTCAAGGTTCTGGACTGGAGCCACTGTGCCCTGGATCCATTTCCAGCTCTAGCATCTCCACTGCTAGAAATGCTTTTCTTCTCCTGTAATAAACCAACTACACATGCATCTGTGTCTAATTTCTTCTTCTGGTGCGTAAGAACCTAGAAGTCCCATGGGGTGTTCACCAACCCCACAACTACCACAACACACCCTAAAAGTGAATGGTCTTTATTTTGCACCCCCAACAGCCCCCCACAATAGATAAACGAGCACTGTCCTTCACAGGGCTGTCCTCATTGCTTCAGCCACCACTACTCTGGAGTACCCCTCTTGGACTTAGCCTCCAGCTGAAGCTGGCAGCTGCCTTCACCTTCCAACAGCGTTGGGGGAATGTGTTTCAGCAAGAGCAAACATTTCCTGCTGCTGATATTTAAATGCAAAGCTGTCCTGTTCATTTGGGGGTGGATTAAAGGCAATTATAAAAGGCTGGATTCTAAGAAGAAAGTGCAGTTTAATTTAGTCATCACTTCGGTGGTAACATGCTTCTTTTCTGCAGCCAACTGGCTACGGTCCTTTGAAAATGCTTTTAAGTCTGCCAGGTAGCTCCAGCCAGCACCCATTCTGCACTGCTTAGCTAACAGTTCTGCCTGCACTGGAGATCCGGAATCCTTTAAGAAAGTAATTTGGCACTTGGATATATAGTCTCCTATTACCTTCGTACATGTATTTTTGTTTGTGTGTTTAAGGACAAAGAACACTTCGTTTTCCTCCATACTCCAGTTACATGTAGCATGAAAGACAAATCTAGCTGACCGGTAAATCCCTTGTCAAATTAATTCAATTGAGTAGAAACAGGGGTTTCTGTTTGGTGTTCATATAGTTTTGTGAATAAACTAGATGCTTGCTAAAGTATTGTGGTTATTGACAAAGAGACATGGCTTTCTTTGCCTCATTGTCTGTTTGAGCTCAAGTAGGGTTTCTTTTCCATACCATTAAGTTTTCTTCAAGGGTGGAGATCAAAGGGAGTACTTTATAAGGTTTCATTCTGCTGTCTCTTTGTCCAACAATAAGATCTCAAGGAAATAACTAATCAGAAGCAACACACGGTGTGAGATGTTCCTTATATTGCTGTTGGTGATGAAGAAAATAATAAAGGACTTAGACTCCAAGGTCATTTTGTACATCATTAATAACAGCTCTCATCTGATGATTGCTCGTTATGTGCCATGCATTACTCCAGAACCTTCCTAGGGACAGCTCAAACCCTCAGGACAAACCTCTGAGATGAATGGCCATCATGCCATTCCCTAGGCCATAAAACAGAGGCAGGAAGATTCAGAAACTGATATTTGAATTGAGGTATTGTCTTAGTTTGGGTTTCTGTTGCTGCTACAAACCACCATGACCAAAAGCACATTGGGAAGGGAAAGGACATTTCCATACCATAGTCCATCCCTGAAGGAAGTCAGGACAGGAACTAAAACAGGGCAGGAACCTGGAGACAGGAGCTGATACAGAGGTCATGGAAGAGTGCTTATTGGCTTGCTCTCCATGGCTTGCTCAGCCTGCTTTCTTATAGAATGTTCCCAGAACCACCAGCCTAGGGGTGACACATCCACAAGGGCCTGGGCCTTCCCCATCAACCACTAATTAGAAAATGCCTTATAGGCTTACCTACAGCCTGATATTATGGAAGCATTTCCTCAATGGAAGTTTCCTCCTCCTTAGATGATTACAGTTTGTGTCAAGCTGACATAAATCTAGCCATCATAGGTATGTTCATTCTGTATTTAGCATCCTAATAAGCACTGGAGATGACAGATTGCCAATCAGGAAGGAATCTGCCTTCATACAATGGTTAAAAGTAGCAAGTATACTAGGCATGGTGATCATAATCCTAGCATGCCAAAGACTGGAACAGGAAAACTGAGTGAACTTGAGGCCAACCTCCTCTATATAGTGAGACTATCTCAAGAAAACACAAGACAGAAGAACAACTCTGATGGCGGAGGAGATACTGCGTTGGGAAAATGCTTACCAGGTAAGCATTTAACTCCCTGAATTTAACTCCTTAGCATCTATGGAAAAAGCTGGGCATGGTACTGGAGAGGTGATAGTGGTTAAAACCACTTACTGTTCTTGTAGGGGAGCCAGGATTTTTTCTCAGCACCCACTTGGTGGATAAATTATAATCGGTAACCCTAATTATAGGGAACCCAACATCCACATCCTCTTCCAATCTCCAAGGACACTAGGCACACATGTGGTACATGTACATATATGCAGGCAAAACATTTACTCTCTCTCTCTCTCTCTCTCTCTCTCTCTCTCTCTCTCTCGCTCTTATTGCTGGGTAAGTGATGCTTTTTTTTTCAAATTTAAATTAAAATGGATTTTTGTTTATATTTGAGAGAAGGTCCCTCTATGTAGCCCGGAAATTTGTTATGTAAGCCAGGCTGGTCTTGAGTTTACAGAGATTTGCCTGCATCTGCTTCCCTAGTACTAGAATTAAAGGTGGTAGACACTACATCTGGTTAAAATGAAATTTTAAAGAGAATTTTCATTAAAAGATTACAAAACTTCCTGGTGGTGGTGGCAGCTTATGATTTTAGTTCTAGCACTTGGAAGGCAGTGGCAGACAGAACTCTGACTCTGAGGCCAGTCTGCTCTACAGAGAGAGTTCCAGAATAGATGGAGCTCTACAGAGAAATCCTGTCTCAGAAACACCACTGCCCTCTCCAAAAGAAAACTAACCAACCACCACTACCACCACCACCAAAACCAAAAACCAAACCAAAAACCTGCCTAACAAACAAAAGAACCCAACCCAACCAAACATAACCTTCTTACTGCTTTTAGCTTGTGGCCTTGTCTCTGCACTGAATGTGACATGCTAGGCTAAGTTTCAGAGTAGCAAGAGCATCTCTCGATGGTGCCTGTTATGGTTGAGATGGGAAATGTCCTCCACAAACTCCACTGTTTGAGTACTTAGTCCCTAGCTGGTGGAGTTAGGTGGGGACACTTGTGGAACCTGTAGGTGTTGGGTCCTAGCTAGAGGACATGAATGCTTGGGCCTTTAGGGTTATATCCTGACTCTTTTGGTCCCAGATTACTTCCTGATCTATATTAGGGCAGGATAGGGAGACAGAGAAAATTAAGGTTAAGTTGGAAGGGAAAGGCGTCTCTTACTCTAAAGTCTAGTTGAAGTCTCTCCCCAAGTGAAAGCCAATAATTCAAACCAAGCCTAAAGAAGACCAGAAGAAAGACAACAGCAACAGATGTGCTAAAGTGTAAAAGAGAAGTCCCTCACGGCTCTCCCCTGCTCAGGTAACTATAGGCAACCAGGGGAATGCTGAGAGCTGGAGTAGTCTTCTGCAAGAATGAGCCTCCTAATTAGCTTTCCAATATCAATTGGCCACCCTGAAGTCATACACATACAAATAAATGGACTCAGCAAGTATTTTATTGTGTTTATATAATTATATATGCACACACACATGCATTACACATGTGTATAACAAAGAAAAACAGGTCATGGATTTTTAAAAGGGAGGACAGGAAGACGGAAAATAAAAGATTTTGAGGCAAATTAACATCTGCTTCAAAGATTGCCCACACAGAGATAATATGCCCTTTTACATAGAGATTTTTCAAATAAGAATATTAAAATAGCAATGAACTATGTTTAAGACCCAAGAACATATGACATTGGAATATGACCTTACTCCTTTCCCAAATGTGAGTCTGCAATCTTTTGGGAATCTCATAAACAAGACCATAAACTTTGTTTACAGTGCAAGCATATCAGCTCAGGTATAACCCTTGGGAACTACTGTTTTATCTCTCACTTGTATTCAAAGTACATAAGGAGCCACCCTATAATCTCATCTAATTTCCTTAGCAACCCTCTGAGATGTAACTTCGGAAACCAACCAAACTGTGCGTATCAAATGTGACTCTCTTGAAAACACACACTCATGCTTGGGTATGTGCTCCCATTTTCCTAAATACCTCTCTGTTATCTAGCACTTAAATTTATATTAAAATCACTTCTGAATAAACTTCAAGTTGCTTCAAATTGATTTGTTGTAAGGTCATTTTCTGTGACAAAGAATCTTGTTTGTGCCAGTGGCTTTTGACACACTGCCTCTGTTCGGTGTCATGTGATAAGCAGCCGACACCATAGACTGACTCCTGGAGTGTTTTTCTAGCTATGATGAACCTTCCCTCCTGAGCCATGAATCAATGCAAATATTTTACTTGTTAAGTTGCTATGATGGCTAAAGTTGTGTTTTAAGTTTTAATTACTGTGTTTAAGAGATCTATAAAACAACAATGCCTCTAAACTATAAGAGCTACTCTTGCCTATGGACAGATAAACCTGTAAACCCTACTTGCCCAAGGTCTAGAATGCTGGGGATTTCTTCATGTAAGATAGCAAGCCACATGTTTTCACTTCTGTTAGCAAGGTTGGTTGCCTCAACTGCACAGAAAGTGATCACATATAAGTGGGAGGTAGGTAGGCAAGAACTATGTCAGGATGTATGCTTGCCCCCAATTGGATGAAAGTGGGAAGTACATTACCTTGTTGGTCTTGCTTTTATAAGCACCAGACTAATGCAACTTGTGCCCATTCTCTAATTATCCTGGGTATGGACTTGGCCAGTGTCTACATCCTGACCCATATTTAATAAAATCTTGCTTCAGATTTGGCTAAAAATTCTGCCAGTGTTCTTTTCTTATTCTCACCTGATCGGAGTAACATTGCTTCTGTCAGTTACAAACAAAGAAACCAGCACACTCCTGTAACATTACAAGGCTCTAACATTACTGTAACATTGTAACAATGTAACATTGGCTGTACCTATACAGGGGTGGCCTTCTGCTAACAACACCACCCATAGTAATCAGGAGAAAGGGAAAAAATAAAAACCAATGTGACTGTAGATAAATGAAACAGATTAAGGTTTTCCTTTTTAAAAGATAATAATGTAAACTATAATTTACTTAATAGAAATCTGTTGGCCTAACTTATTTAATATTCTAATATGCTTATTGACTGGATAGGTATCACTGTTAGGTGATAGAAATGTTGAGTGTCTTCCCTGGAAAGCATCTGGCACCTATTGGAGCCAGCCCCAAAGAGACACTTTGCTGCAGATAGCAGAGCTATGTGTACTGGACTATCCAAGCAGTCTGGAGTCCAGATGATGACGTCATGTGCCGTGAATACTGAACATATAACTATGGGGTTTGGTGTTTGCCCTGCTGGGTTTTTGTCTTGCTTTGGTCAACTTTTTCTTGCTATGCTCCATTTATCTTCTTTGAAACAGGCCTGTTTGATTCTGTGACATTGTATTTTGGAAGTCTGTGACTTCTTTCTTTCTTTGTTATTCTATTTTATTGTATTTTATTTTATTGTATTTTATCTTTTTGCATTTTATTGTATAGGAACTCACAGTTAAGATGTGGCCTGAGTTGAATGCTTCTGTAACTGTGAGAAGTTATTGGGACTTTTCAAGTTGAACTAAATGTACTTTAAATTATGAGATGGCCATAATCCTTTGAAAACCAGGAGTGGGATACTATAATTTGAATGTCAACTGTCTCCCACAGGCACATGTGTTTGAATGGTTAGACCCTAGCTGGTAGTGAAGTTTTGGGAGGTTGTGGAAGCTTTAGGTATATGGCCTAACTAGAATACATGGGGCATTTTAAGGAGGCATCTTAGGGAGGCATCTATTCCAATCTCACTTCTGGCATGAGAGCTCTCTCTTTCTCTCTAATTCCTCATCTGAAAGGCAGGGGGAAGCCACAACACATGTTCTCACTATCATGAAGTCACCATGCTTTCCCCACCACAATGGCATGTACTCCACCTGACTGGGAGCCACATAAATCCTTCCCATTTAAGTTGCTTCTCTTAGGTATTTTGTTACAGTCATGAGAAAATTAACCAGCACAATCATAGTATAGTATGTTTTATATATTGGAAAATAAAAAAATAAGTACAATAAAAATAAAATAAGTATTAATGTGAGTCAGGTACTTACAAATCCTTTGATGGATACTTAATTTTTAGATCTTGTGGTAAGATGTATTTGTAACATATTTTATGTTGATTTATTTATTCATTTTTTTAAAGACAAGGTCTCACTATGTCTTTCTGAATGGTCTGGAACTCACTATGTAGACCACACTGTCCCTGAACTCACAGAGCTCTGTGGGACTGCGTAAGGGTATCCTGGTTCTTGGCTGGGCATGGGCCTAGAACCCCGAGACTCCAAGGGAGTTCGGCCACGCCCCCAGAACTCAGGGTCCTGAAAAGCAGTCCAATCTCCATAGACCTACATTGTTCAGTCACATAGGCCATTACAGCCCCTCCCAAAGTGCACAGATAGAGGGTGTAACTACAGGCCTCAGGCCCTAGAGATTTACATACTAATGAAGGTCAGAGGGTGGAGCCAATTAAGCATTGCCCCCAGAACCTCCCCTTTCTCCCTCCCTACTTAACTCAGGTCTGCCCTGAGTTTGTGGGGGTACATCCAGATCCATCCACCATCCGCCATGACAATAAACCCTTTTGGAACCAAGGACTTCCTCGTATCATTGGGGCCTGCCGGGCCCGCGGCCGCCAAAGCCTCCAGCCACTGGAACCAGGGACCTTCCTCCAGTATGTGAGACAGGCTGCCTGGAAGCCTCCAGGCAGCCTCCACCCTGCAGGCCCCGGGCCGGGCTGCTGCTGCGTGGGCCCAGGACTCCACCGCTGGGCCCCGTTTTCCCACAGAGCTCTGCCTGTCTCTGCCTCCCAGGTGCTAGAATTAAAGATGTAATGCATATTATTGTTTATCTTCATACTTATTATTATTCTAAAAGATCAGAGTTCTTTGACCTTAATGCACGTTTATACTTTTCATAACTTATTTTTTTTATTATTTATTTATTTATTTACTAAATAAAGTTTTGGAAGACCAACTACTGTTTCTTTTTTGTGGCTTTTAGTATCTTTGGTTCAGAGTTTGACTTATTTCTGATAACTGGATCAGATGGAGCTATCAATGCAACATTAACCTAAGCTCATTTTCCTGTTTCTAGAATCTCGTCGGTTGCCACTTCCTTCAGATCAAAACAAAAAATGCAAAATTAGCAATCTCAAACTCTGGCCCAGAAACACCTGCTAAATAGTGGCCAATATCCTTTGACATGCTTTTTTTCTTCAAGCAATTTTGGAAGCTTCATTTGTATTTCTGTAAAGGTTTGCACCTGGGCAGTGGCACAGGGCTTTTATGAGGAATGCTATTAACAGGACTCTCAGTAGAGCTGAGCAGAGAGAGGCTACAGGGAGCCCTGTTTTATAGTACAGTAAGGTTAGCCATTTACTATCCCCATAAGGTATTTCACTTGCAATAAAGGTCAATGGGCCTTTTTAGGGAGGGGAGCTAGGCCCTTGTCTCAAACTGCCATCTACTGCAGTCAAAATGACAGACTTTCTGGAAAGAGATAGGTTGTTTATTTACCAGGGAGAGTGGTTTACTGTGACCAGCTGATCGCAAAGCCTATCAGAATTCACTGACTTCACTGCAGAATTCCTAAGTCTTACAGCAGCTTGACCTTGACTGCAAAGCTAAGAGTGTATGGCAGACTATAGATCTGGTTGTTATATTGATAGGTGAACTCTGCCAAGAAAGGTAACATTTCTGTACCTGGATTTTCAGTAAGCTGATGGTTCAAATGCCTGTGCTTTGAAGACAATGGAGAGGCACCGTACAACACAGGTGAGCGGGTCCACTTACAATTACTTTCTTTTTTGCTAGAATTATAGGACCCCACCACTAATCCCAGCTTATTTGGCAGAGGGAACTGAACCCAGGGCTTCAGGATGCCAACCGAGTTGTATTTCCAGTCTGTTAGCTTTTTTTTTTAAAAAGAATTTTACTTTATTTTTAATCATGTGCATATGTGATTATGTGCACATAAGTGCAGGTGCCAGAGGAAGCCAGGGGCAGCAGATACCGCAGGAGCTGTAGTTGCAGGCAGCCATGAACCACCTGACATGGATGCTTGGAACTGAATTCGGGTCTTCTCTGAGTAGCATATGCTTTTAACCACTGAGTCATCCTTTGGCTCTCTCCTACTATTTAATTTAAAATGAAATAATACTGAGTGGGCACTTGTCTAAACACATTGGTGTTCTATATTTCCTAAAGAAAATTTGAAGATTTAATTATTTTTTGTTTATGTGCACATGTGTGTGTCCAGGAGCCCATAGAACCCAGAAGAGGACATGAGATGTCCTGAAGGTGGAGTGACAGGTGATTGTGCTTGCTGAACAAGAGTTCCAGGCCACTGCACCATCTCTCCACTCAAGTACAGGAATTTTGAAAACCTACTTGCTTCTTCGGTTCTACAATGTAATTAAATATATATATATATATATTATAAGATATAATATATAGAAATGTAAGGATTAAATACGGTGGTCTGTTGTTAGTACTGTTTTTTTTTAAAAAGAATAGTGTTATTTATTCAAATAGGGACAAGAACTAATTCCTGTCCTAACAACTAAGGCTGGGTTGGAGTTCTTTTCCCAGCTCTCTTTCTTCTCCTCTTCCTTTTTCCTCCCACACCCAGTTTTCTTTCTCTTGCTGGTTGAATGCTAATAACTTTGCGACAACAGAGATAAAAATGGAAGCAGGACTAGCTGGAGCCTTTGAAGAAGAGTTGAGATCTCATCTACATTAGGCCATGAAACGACTGAGCAATACACTTTCCTTGAAGAAGCAGTTAAACTTTGAAGTTTGTAAGTGGAGTTTCAGGCTGAAAGCCCCTCCCCAGCATTCCCAAAAGCTAGGTTCAGGTAACCATCCAAAGCTCAGATTAAAGCCATAGGTAATGTGGAAAAAAACTGGAGGCCAGAGATTTCATCAACACTTTGGGTAGAGGAAACAATTAAAGGGCTCTGACGACCCTGAGTCTGATGTCAGTGTTCTGATTTGAGCATCATCAGAGCTCAAATGATGGAAGACTTGAGACAGGGGGCAAGAACAATGCATAATTAACGAGTCCCAGGTCAAGGTGTGATCAGGCATATCATATTTGTTATTTTAGTCCTCTAAGGTGATACTAATCTTGGTTTTTTTTTTTGAGATGATTCCTTATGCTTCAGGTTATTGCCTCACTTTCTAGGATAATTGCCCTCCACTGGATGGATCTATATCCACAGGGCTTTGTTCTTGGAAACCAAGGTGACTGAAGGTTGAAGGCAGGGGCTTATCTTGTACTCTCAGCTTTGTGGCTCAGTGGTGTACCACATATGCAGAGTCTAGCATGGTATGGTGGCATGTACCTCTGGTTTACCATTCCAGCTTGAAGAACAGGAGCTCAAGGTCATCCCTGGCTCAGTAGTCAGAGTCCAGACTAGGCTACATGAAACATACTCCAAAAGTCTACATACTACTACTATTAATAAATAAAAACAGAACAAAAGCAGCCTTTCTATATGCCTGCTACGGTGGACTGGCAATTGTAAGGCAGGTTTCATGATGCTGACTAGTGTACCACCTCTGATCAAAGCCATATGGGAGTATTATAACACTTGATAAGTATATTAGGAATAAATAATTTTAAAAATTAAAAATGGACTCAAGCAAATAAAAATTTGTCCATGGCAATAGGAAGGAACGCAGTTCTTGTCATGTCACTTGGCTCTCACAGAGTTACATGCATGAAGTGATCTATAATAACATTTGAAAACAATCTATCAACTGCCAACTGAATTGAGTCCCATTTCAATTTTATTGAAGGCAAAGATTTAACAACCACTTGACTTGCAAAGGAATGTGGTGCCTAGACATTAAGGTCATTCATTTTGTTAATATCCTTGCCAACCTTTAAATTGCTATTGTTTCAGATTATCCTTACTTTTTTTTTGGCGTGGATCTCAGGGTACTTTGTGCACTAGTACATGTCACCATCACAAGACGCTGGAAGAATGCTGTTGGGAAAGGATACTGGGAGGGGTTTCTCATATAGAACACACCATATGAGACTTTAACTTATTTAAAATTATATGTATTTCTGGATCTTTGAAAGTTTCTATGAATGGATGCTCAGACTAATTATCTCCCCAGTGAGAGCACTGCTCTAGGGAAAAGGGGTCAAGAGTCAGGAGGTGGAGCCATTGGATTAGGAGCTCCTAAGGTTGGACTGGATTCCTTTCCTGGTTCTTCTCCCTTTCTCTTCCCACACCCACTTTCCTCCCTCTTGACCTTTGGATGCTAATAACTAGACAACAGCATGAAAAATGGAAGCAGGATGGGTTTGGGACCCCTAACAGCCTCTGATAAGACTCCTAAACTAGTGGCCTTTGACCTTTCAAGATTTTCACTGAACTTCTTGCCTAGCCTTTCCAGAAAGTTCTTGACCTAAGAGTCTTTTTATAGTCCATTATTTCTGCCTTCTCTAATGCTCACTGATCAAAGGCTCTCAATTACAAGATTGTCTTTCCCCCTTGGGTGTCACCCACCCTGGGACATCTAGTCCCAGCAGAACTAGGCACATCCTCTCCCACTGAGGCTCAATCAGGCAGTCCAGGTAGGGGAAAGGGGATCCAATCTCAGGGAACAGAGACCAAGACAGCCCCTGTTCTACTTGTTAGAGGACTCACATTAAGGCCAAGCTGCACATTTGCTACAAACGTGTAGGGGTCCTGGTCTAGCTCCTGCATGCTTCCTAGTTGGTGGCCCAGGCTCTGTGAGCCCCAGTGGTCCCAGGTTAGTTGATTCTATGGGGCTTCTTGTGTTGTCTAGGCAACCAATGACTGCCCCAACTTGATATTCAAATGAGATACCTAACCCTTGACACTATTAATGATACTCTGCTATGCTTACAGACAGGAACCTAGCATAACTGTCTCCTGAGGGGCTTTATCTAGCAGCAGATAGAAGCAGATGCAGAGACCCACAGTCAAACATCAGGAGGAACCCGGGGAGTCTTGTGAAATAGTGAGGTATCAAATTGACCAAGTTCGGAAATATCAAGGAGTCATTTTAAATCAATGAGAAAACTATGCTGACTCCACCAGAAAGACCTGGGCCAATGATATAAACAGGCAAGTTCCCAAGAGAGGAACTTCCAATAGGTCAATCCCATAGCAAACATTAAAAATCACTCTGAGATCATGGCAAGTTCATTTAAGATAACAAATAACATTTGGAAAAGCAAATTAGAAAAATCACCATTTAGTGGTGTTGGCTGGAGAATAAAGGCTTCAGTGAATACAGGGAGAAATTAGACAATACACATAAGAGTCTTACAGCATGTGGACTTGAGTTGGCAACCCCAAGCTGCAGAAGTCTTCCGATGAAGAAAACACAAGTGTGCAAGGAAGACTCAGGCTCAGACCTCATCACAGTGTGAGCGTCAGTCCAGGTTCTGTTGGTTGCAAGTACATTTGAAATGCCTCCTCCCTATTCTGTTGTACTGGTTCTCTTGGCTTCCATTCTTAATCAGTTTAAATGAATGGCTTGTGTGCCAGTAGACTGATCAACTCCACCCAGTTAGCTGTTGTTTACCTGAGAGGATATGATGGATATGACTCATCTTTTAGGGTTCATCTGAGGAATTAGGTTTAATTTTTCTGCAAAAGACAGGATGCGAGATAGGCCTAGCATATCTATAGTGGGGAAGAATGGAACCATTTAAAAGTCCAATCTGGATATGAAATAAACTCTCACACCATGCAATGAGATGGTATATATTTAATTCATCTATCTATCTATCTATCTATCTATCTATCTATCTATCTATCTATCTATCTATTTCTGGAGACAGTCTTACTATGTAGCTCTGGCTGTCCTGGAAGTTGCTATGTAGACAGTCTGGCTTACAGAGATCCACCTGCCTCTGACTCCCGTTGCTGGCATTAAAAATATGCAACACTATGAGGACCTAAAATGTTCTTGAACAAGGCAAACAATGTGGAAATAGTTCCATGTTGAGGAGAGAGAATTGCAAAAGAGAATATACAATTTACTTTCACATTTTTAACATGCTTGCAAAGGAAGGAAAGTTGCATAGAACATGTTAGTTGTAGGGATAGTTGGGTGAAGAGATAATTGGTTATTCATCTAGTCCTTCTGAATTTGTTTCTTTCTAAATGAATCACAATTAACATTTGAATGCATTTAACAAGAAAAAAAAAGACCCCAAGATTCAGGACTTGTTTGTCTTTAAGATTAAAAAATACAAAAGTAGAGCCTAATTCCTGGTGGAGGGATGCTGGACTGGGACTCAGACAAGAAGCTCACACACTTGCCCAGTTCCTGAGCATATAGCAAGCACATGGCAGGCTTGGCCATGATGGCAAGATAACTAAGTGCTGTAAGCAGGCAAGGAGGACATAGCCACCCATCTTTGCTTTAGCTGTCCACTTCTCTCTGAGAACGTTCAAGCCCTTTGGCTGTATTAAATGAATGTGTGTAGCCTAGGAAAAAGAGTATGGGATTCAGTCATGTAGGGCCCAAATCTGGTTCACTAGTTATCTTAATGAAGCTATAGCCTCTTGAGCTTCAGTAAGATAGAGATAACAACAGGTTACTTGCTTCTCCATATGGTTGTATGTATGTGTGTGTATATATGTGTGTATGTGTATACATATCAGTTAAGAAACCTGTGGTGGTTTAAATATGCTTGACCCATAGTGAGTGGCGTTGTTGGGAGGTGTGGCCTTGTTGGAGGAGGTGTATTACTATGGGGGTAGGTTTTAACATCCTCTTCCTAGATGCTTGGAAGACAGTTTTCTCCTGGTTTGCTTTGGAACAAGATGTAGAACTCTCAGCTCCTTCTCTAGCTGCCATGCTTCCCACCTTGATAATAATGGACTAAACCTCTGAACTTGTAAGCCAGCCCCAATTAAATGTTGCTTTTGTAAGGGTTGCCTTGGTCATGGTTTCTCTTCACAGCAATAGAAATCCTAACTTAGACAAAGCCTAAAGCCTTGATTTGGCCTTAGATCAATCTCAATGAAATTGTAGATCATTGGACTTCTTGGGAAGGTTTGGGAGTCTGGGTGACCTGAGAAGTATTTATCATGAGTCTTCCTCTCAGGTAAGAAAGAAAAGGTTAAAGAATATGTATTTCTGGTGAGAACAGGAGCTCCACAAACAAGAAATGTTGCTGAGAGACAAGCCATGGAAATGGAGGTCTTATTTAAATTCAAACATTTGCTACAGAATTTTAGAATATAATAAATCATAGCTCTTTTTTAAGATGTTCACAGAGACATCTTTAAGATATTAAAATTTACACAATAAATGTGGACATTAAGCCCAAAGTCTGTGATTACCACCAAACTCATTTGTGGCTGGAGCATTTAGGAGCACTGGTTACTCTTCCTAGGACTTGGGTCTAATTTCCAGCACCCACAAGGCAGCTCACAACTGTCTGTAGCTCCTGTTCCAAGGGATCTTACATCCTCATTCAGATATGCATGCAGGCAGAACACCGATGTACATAAAATAAAAATAAATAAAATTTAAAAAAGAAATTGTATTTATTTCTCTGCATTCTGGAGGGTTAGCCTATCCCATGGTTGTTGCTCTGCCCAGGGGAATCCAATCGCTTCATGCTCCATCCACACTGGATGGCATCTTTCTCTAGGCCAGTGATTTGCTTCTACCTTTCTTTAGATCACCAGAAACAAAGGGGACTTCCAAAAGATTCCGTCTCAAATACCGTGAAGTCTTGAGTTCTTTCTCACACAGTGACATCTCATCTTTCTCATACCAGGTGACATCTAGGGAATGGCAGAGGCAGTGAGAGGAGAAAAACAACTATAGCATCACCTCATGTGTTGTTTGTTGTTGTTCTTTTCCAATAGATGGTTTCTCTGCATAGTCCTGGCTGCCCTGGAGCTTGATCTGTAGATCGGGCTGGCCTGGACCTCACAGAGATCTGTCTGCCTCTGTCTCCTGAGTGCTGGGACTAAAGGTGTGCTCCACTACTACTTAGCTACCTCAGATGTTCTCACAATGGTATTGTACCCAACACTATTGCCTTTGAATGGAGATTTTAGTGCTTTGATCGTGGTATGGAACTATACAAAAGGCTATTTATTCACATGGTCAGGGGATCTGGGCTTGAGGTACTCTTGCTTCTTTCCCTGAAGTGTACTCTGTCAGTTGCTGCTCTATTTTCTCAACTTTCACATTTTTGACTGGCCCACAACTATCTTTTAAGTGGAATGTATTACTGGCACTATGATTTGAATATGCCCACTCCAAAACTCAGGTTAAAACTTTATCCCCATTATGAGATACTAAAAGAGAGGATCAGAAAGAACCTCAGAGAAATGGTAAGAGCTCTGCTCTCTGCTGATTAATGGATTAATAGGTCAATAGGTTGTTTCCAAAGAGAGTCTTATAAAAACATTAGTCAGCCTAGGTCACTCATGAGCTCCTTCCATGCCCCTCAAGACTCTGCCAACAAGAAAACCATTACAGATGTGGCCCCTTGACCTTGGACCAGAACTGTGAGCCAAAATAATCTTTTCTCTGTAGGTAACATTGTGTTATTAGGAACAGAAATGGACTAAGACAGCCATCATTAAACATTTCAAATGATTTTTGTGTAAAGACACAGAATAGTAGATAAAAAGGTTTACTGTCCTGTCTGTATTCCATCTACTGCCATGACTCGAAGTAATGGCCACTTAAAATTGTTGGTTCTGAGATAGTCACGCAGCTATGATTTAAATTGTCTTGGATCAGTTAGTCATTGGCACTGAAGAGAAATTTATCAGGTGATGCTTTGTTTGTTTCTTGCCACAGCTGTTGACAAGGCCTTGGGTTGTCAGGGGTGTACTGGGAAGTTTTATAGCAACATTTTTGCCTCCAGCTTTGTGGGGCTAGGAGGTGGGGACTGGGGTGTCTGTGGCGTCTTATACCTGTTGCTCTTGCTATGTTGGTGGCTAGTGTGGGTGTACAGCTCTGGAGTAACACAACTGGCAGCAGCACTTCTCCGGAGTTCCTTCTGATTTCCCATCAGCCCTGCTGAGGTGCTCTCTGAGCTTCTTCAGCTGGTTCCTCCTCATCTTCTGGCAGTCCAGCCTCAGCTTGTTTCAAGCACCTCATTTCCTGTGCTAAAGAGCTTTGCCCTTTGTGCTTAAAATAAAGCGATTCCTGTTTTCTGTAACAGAACCTTAATCTGTAGGACTTCATAAGGGTATCCTGGTTCTTGGCTGAGCATGGGCCTAGAACCCCGAGACTCAAGGGAGAAATGGCAGGAGTTCGACCACCTCCCCAGAACTCAGGGTCCTAACAAGCAGTCCAATCTCCATAGACCTACATAGTTCAGTCACGTAGGCCATTACAGCCCCTCCCAAAGTGCACAGATAGAGGGTGTGACTACAGGCCTCAGGCCCTAGAGATTTACATACTAATGAAGGTCAGAGGGAGGAACCAATTAAGCATTCCTTACCAGAACCTCCCCCTTTCTCCCTCCCTACTTAACTCAGGTCTGCCCTGAGTTTGTGGGGGTACATCCAGATCCATCCACCATCCGCCATGACAATAAAACCCTTTTGGAACCAAGGACTTCCTTGTATCATTGGGGCCTGTCATCGCAGAAGCCTCCAGCCTTTGGAACCTCAGACTTTCTCCACCACCGCCCGACCCTGCAGGCGGCCTCCACTGTGTTGGTCCTGGCAGCTGCTGTGTGGGTCCAGGACTACTCCGCTGCAGCCCATTTTCCCACATTAATCACATCAGGAAAGAGAAGAGAGCTGGCAACATCTGGTCCCTGCTTTGGTCATGAAGATGGTGACTGGGAGGAGCAGGAGGCTCTTGGCGCACAGTCTTCCTGTACCTTTCTGTGCTCCCAAAATAGAGGCTATTTGTCAGCTGCCACTTTGCTCAGTTACTTCAAGCATTTGTTTTGACAGACATCTAATTTCTCTTAATTATTTTGCCTTCATGCCCTATATTGAGTTGAGTTCCCACAGGTTCTAATTCAATCTTGGTTGAAATAAATTTTATTTACAATTTTTTTAAAAAGAAATTTCAGGGCTGGAGAGACAGCTCAATAATTAAGAGCATTACTGCTCTTCCGAGGAGTTAGTTCCCAGCACCCACTTCAGAAGCTATAGGCTCCACAGGTACCCACACTCATGTGACACACATAGACATAGTTTTCTCTCTCTCTCCCTCCCCCCGTCCCTCCCCTCGTAAAAAAATAATATACATCTTAAAAATTGATTCCTTGAAAAAAATAATTCCTCCATTTCCATATTCCAAAACAGTTTCAACTCAGTGGTCAGCAAAGCTGTACACCGAAGTGGGCTTGGTTGCGTCTCTGTTGCTTCTATCAAAATATGAAATTAGCTTTGCTAGCTCTAGGGATGCTGCTGAGTAGACCATAATGCCACTCTGTGGGATGTGACACGGAGCTCACTTCATGTTAAGCTTTGTCTCAGACATTTGTCCACCCTCTGCGCTTTGTTTGTATGTTTGACTCTTCGAATGGACAGGCCAGGGCACTGGCGGACTTCCTGCCTGTCAGAGGTGTCCTTTCCTCATGTCCTAGCCTGAGTTCTTCTCACTTGGACCCCCTCACACACTCACATGTTTCTAGGAAATTTTGTTGTACCTCTTTTTAAAAGATATTTTTAAGATTTTAATTTTTTTCTTTTATTTTTATTTCATGCACATTGGTGTTTTGTCTGCGTGTATGTCTGTGTGAGGGTATTGGATCCCCCAGAAATGGAGTTACAGACAGGTTTGAGCTATCATGTGGGTGCTGAGAATTGAACCCAGGTCCTCTGGAGGAGCAGCTGATGCTCTTGACTCTGAGCCATTCTCCAGGCCAGAAGGTTTTGTTGTTATTGCTTAGTCTTATAGTTTCCCATTTTCATGTTTAAGTCTTTAATTGGTAGTGAGTTGCTTTTTAAAAATTGAAATCAATTTCTATTTTATTGTTTTCCGGACAGGATCTCAGGTAGCTTAGGCTGGCCTCAAACTCTATATGCAGTGAAGGATGGCTTTGAAATCCTTATTTTCTGCCTCCACCTCCCAAGCGATGATGGCATTCCAGATGTGCTCAGTCCATTCTAAGTTTGTGCAGTGCTGGAGATCAAACACAAATTCATGCTAGGAAAGTATTTCACTACTGAACTGTGTCACGACTCTGCCTTCTCTTCCTCTCATCCTCTACCTCTCTCTTTCTTTCTTCATTTATTTGCAACGCTTGAGATAGGACCCATGGCCTTGTGCACTCCTGGCAAACACTCTATACTGGGCTATAGCCCAAGCCCTGATTTTTATTTTTAATTGACAAAGATGATGATTGTGCATATTTATGGGGTATAATAAAAATTTCAATATATTTAAATTGTAGAATAAGAAAATTAGGCTAACTAACATACTTATTACTTTTCCTTTGTGGTTAGAATGTTTAACATTTTTTCTTTTAGACAATTTTTGAAACAAACAATTCATTATTATTAACTATAGTCTCCTTGCTCTGTAGTATATCACCAGATCTTATTCTTCCTGTTTGACATTTTATAATCTTTGACCAACTTTTATCTTTCTCTGCTATTGTCCCCTTACCCCATTCTGGTGACAAATGTTCTATCCTCTATATTTCTATGGCCTCAAATAGATTCTATATACCACCTTGACTAGAGCATCATCATGCTGCCCACATACCCTGCTATGTTCTGAGGTTTGTTAGTCTTAAGAAATTCTACAACCATAAGCTTCACGTAGGACCAATCAAAATTGAGGTCAGCTTGAACTGTTATGTCTAAACTAATGAAAGAACTTGGGAAAAGGCTAACCAACCTGCAGGCCTTGTACCCACTTATGAGCTCATTGTGGGTTTTTGCCAATATAAATTGACCCTGAAAAACATTTGTGGCCG